>JAWDGP010004473.1:215000-267500 GCA_033675545.1 Elysia crispata
GTGAAAGGCTGATAGGGGGTCTGGTCTGATCAGTTTTTATCCTCTCACGGAGACTGTCAATGTTTACCATATTATCAATCTATTTAAGGTTGATCTTTTCACGATTTCTGCTCTATCGGTATTCTATTTAGTTCTCAACATATGAAAATAATGAAAGGATGTCATCTCATTGATAGTCTACGCTTTCCTTATTGGGTGAATTAATTTTCCTCTTCTCTTTCCGCATTTTTCTTTCACACACTCTGTTTAATATTGCTCCAGTATAAGGATATTTAAGATTGCGAAATAAATCATCAACTTTACATTATTTTTCGCGAGAGATTTGGGAGTCTCTTTATCATGACTGTGGGTGTTTCTCAGTCGTTTAATGTAATCCTGTATATTTCCATTTGATGAGCTTTCACAACTGTTATCTGGTTTTACAGGCATTAGTTTATTTTCACAGCGTCGCAACTGATAATGGGTTATGATTACACTTGAGAGAAATAATTTAGTCTTTAAAGACACTTTAATTATATGTGAAAAGCGATCTGATGAATTTTCAAATTGTTGCCCGAGTTGTAAATGAGCTTGTTTCTAAATAATAAATAGAGAGACAGAGAGACAGAGATAGATAAGGCGGGAGAAAGGAATGGAAAAGAGATAGATGAGAGGGTATTCAGTATGCGTGAGTGTGAAAAAGAGAGGTGAGAAAAGCTGAGAGAGGTTTAGACACTGACATAGGAAAAGTAGAGGCAATGATGAGAGTTAATTATACAAACGGAAATTCCGAATTAAGCTGTTCTCATTCCGTTATGAGTCTCAGAAGTATAGCAATAAACCGAATCTCGGTACAGTTTTCTCATAAATGTCAACAATTTCACACCTCTATGTTCCGAGAAGAAGAGGTAGAGGTCAAGGAGGGAAGAGGAAAATTAGAAACAATAGGGAAAAAGGAATGATTGAGAAAAGAAGAGCTACCAGAAGAAATGATCACAGGACTGAGAAAGACGGTGATAAGAAAAGGTCGAGATAAGAGCAGGAGTAAAACAATAGTAATGGCGATGAAATTGTATTGAGTTTAAGAAAACTTGTTTTTCTTATCCAACTCCTAAAAGATCTCTTAAGAATGTCAGGGGAAGCTGGGAGTTGCATGCTGTGTGTGTGTGAGGGGGGGGGGGGGTAAAGGGGCGGGGGTTGTTAAAAAAAAAAAAGAAAAGAAAAAAACGCATCCATCATTCCATAAAATTTAACATAATGTAATTAATGTCGAAGACTTGATTCACAGAAACAGTCCTGATGATGAGTGCTGCAGTCAGTGTTATGACAAAAGATGGCAAGTGTCATGGGCCTGAATGCTGAATGAACGTTTAAACCGAGAAACATACAATGCATCTTGCATAAACCATATTTTAAAAATCAATAACACGAAATGTTGATAGAAATAGGGGTTGTTTTCGCGCAGCCCATTTATTTTGTGTTTTGAGAAAAGATTCAACAAGAAATTATTATGAGTGGGGAAATAGAAGCTGAGGGACATTATACATTTATCGGGGAAAAAACCGAAGTCTAATTTTTTTTAGATACAATAATTAACTTACTTTGAAGTATTCAAGTCTCTTTATAGATCGTTTTAAACTTTCATTATCATGCAGGTGAAAATGAATGGGCAGCTCTGAATTTCCAAAACGCAGGGCACACTTTTCGAGGAAATTTAAAACCCTCTAATAAGCGTTTAAAAGGGTCTTTAATAGAATCGGATAGTGCAGAAATAGCTGGTTTCCGTTCTTACTCGGGACATGAAATGTAAGGAACTCATCTTACATTGCACAACATTTTCTCACAGGAAAGTATTGAAGGCGTTTTAGGGAGTGGGGAGGAGAGAGAGAGGGGGCGGGGAGGAGGGGGGAAGGAGAAAAATCTTAGTCAATAGTGAGAGAGACAAGGAGAGATAGACATAGATAGATAGATAGAGAGATAGAGGGTGAGAGAGAGAGAGTGCAAAAATAAAGAAAAGAAAAAAGAAAAAGAAAACTCGAGAATGAATATAATAATTCTATGTACTTACTTTTTTAATGCTGAGTTTGGGAATAATATTTAGATTGAAAAATAAGTTAATCAATAAGAAATGTAAGTTAGTCTCTTTGAAACTAAGTTGGATCTTAACCGGGCAGTATTGTAAAATTGCGAGGCCTAATTAACTTGCCAAGACGTATATATATATATATAATATTTGCACAAGCGACTATTGTTGGGTGTTTTTTTAGCCAACGTCTGGACACCAATATAGTCCTTGTTATTTTTTTAAGCGACTTAACATAAAAGGAAAAAACTAAATATCTGCAACTGTGATTTGTTCTATTATAGGGTTCAACAAAACATTCAAACCTAACGCCCTATGATGACTGATTTATATTGTTTTGCAGTTTAGTATTTGAATGTTTTGCTCTAAATAAACTCACGTATAATCTTTTTTACTTGATTTGATAGTGTGTATTTTATGAAACGCAAACCGATATTTTTCAAATTCGCCACACCAATCCTTGTCTCCCAACAAACTCTTTGAAAACTTGTACTCTAAAGAATCATTCTGTTGAAAGCGTTCCGTTTACAGATATCACCTGGGTAATTTGTCCTGGAAAAATCATGTCACATTGAGACTCACTTTCAAATGCAAATTTCTTCATAAAAAATATATACTTTCTGCTTGAATGTGGGTTGTGAGACAAATAGCAAAGATTTTGTAGCTGAATGTCATCAGTTAAAAACTTTATTGCAATCGAACTTGTGGCTTCTCTGTAGGGGTAGAAAAGTGTTTCATTTCATGGCGGAGATTATTTCAACGAGCATTTACTTGTAAAGTATGATTGCTGTTATCGATTGCGTGTGTGTAGATAAACTTGGTAGATGGCATTGAACATGCTCTTTTTATCTTCTCATTGTGATTTGTATCATTTTTGATCAAGGATACTTTTAGTCTTCTTCACAAAAATAAATTTTATTCAAAAACATAACTCTCGCAGGTTCGGAGTCTATTAAGCCAACTGTGGACGAAATCAAGAAGCGACTCTACACGAAGGAGTGTTCTAAGCTTGGCGTCACCCCGGTCGGAGCTTTCTTGCGAGAACCGAGCCGAACGGACCTGCGCCTGCCGCACTACAGTCTGGGCCCTGTGGGTGCTAGGGCTCTGTCAGTGCCTCTCATGGTAAAGTTCACAGTAGAAAGACTAATATAGTACAAAAGCGTAGTTGTCACAGCTTTCTGAATGTTCATGAGAGAGAAAATGTGTGTGAAAGAGAGAGAAGGAGAGAGAGAGAGAGAGAGAGAGAGAGAGAGAAAGAGAGATAGAGAGAGAGTCACATGCTGCATCATAGTACACAAAATAACAACAAAATTTTGTTATCATCCCTATGTCTTTTTAGTGTTAGGAACTATTACATTACATATACCTTATAGATCTGACAGACCTATAGTTTATTAGTCCTTTTGAGAGCATCTTTCATCTAGTGCAGTTATCATGTCCAACTTGACTCTAGTGGAGGTTCGAGATACGAGCTATCCGCTCGAACCGAAACGTAGATCTAGTCAATGCTCATAAAATATGCAATTGATATCATCCTGAGGGCAATATTTTTGCATCAATTGGTTTTAAATTGAGTTTATAGCTATTTTTATCTCTAAAATCCTTGGTCGGTAAAGTTTTAGACTAAGAAGTATGATCTCCTGTTCCCGTCTCCTACACCAACTTCTAGCTCGACTCTACTCTGACCACTTTAGACCTGGAGGGAAACGGCCTTGGCCACGAGGGTGTCGTCAATCTGAAGGAGGTTCTCACTGACCATTGCGCAATCACACACCTGGTAAAAAAAATGATTGTTTGGTATACCACATTAAAGTGATTTGAAGAGTTTTAGCAAAACCACCACCAGGCCAAAAAGATTAAAAAGATTAAACCTCCTTGTCATTAACCCTTGAGATGTGTCTTGAATTCTGTGGAAAGACCAATGCATTTTAAGAGGGAAGGTTCTCAACTTTTAGCATGGTTTCCGTGGGCTTGAGGTGGCTCAGCTGGTATGAATTAGGTTTAACAATAACATGGTCCCAGCTTCGATCTCAGACTGGGGAATCTAATCAGAGCTTACTTTGGCTTGACTGCGGTTTTGTTGAGATTTCACCATAAACTGCAGGTATGAAACTATCGAAACGACTAATCGGGTTTTCACTAAAGTAGTGAGATCTGAAAGAGAAGCTTTAGTCTAAGTTGGCAAGAGGAAAGGGACAGGGCAGCAGAACACATGGCAATTGAGATTTTAGTCTGAGCAGCTTTCTTGACAGTATGTTAGTAGCGGCTGTCTTGCTCAGTCAAACCTTTACACACATAGAGACAAGTGGTGGAAAGGTTTTCGTGGCAATAAATTAAAGAAGAAGGGGGCATCGAAAGTGAGAAAGCGATAAACAAGAAAATAAAAACAGAATGTAACAGCGAAAACATGTTCAAGCTAGTAATTCTAATGATAATGTAAGACGAGAGTAAATTTACAAAGCACAAAAACGATTTGGAACACCCAGCTAATATTTATTTCCTTAACTATTAAGATATTAAGTCATAGTTATATGAAAAATTAGTTAAAATGGATTTCATATTTAAAAGAAAAATAACAGCAATTTTAGAACTGACCCTCATTTCGAGGTAAGTTGTGATAAAATGCTTTGACTCTATCTTACCAGAATTTAAAAAGGAACAAACTGGGCTACAAAGGTGCTCTTGTTGCATGCCAGATACTCGGTACAAACCGGCTCATTACCAGTTTGAATGTATCTGGTGAGTTCAATGTTGACTAAGATATTTCTCGCGTTGTTGGAGTCGATGTTGTGATATCTGGAAAGGCTTATTCTAAAATGATCTCATACCTTCCTTCCAAGATGTTGAGCATGTTATTTGAAAGTTTTAATTTTCTTTTTTTTTTCCCTTTAATTTAATTATTTTTTTTGTAAATTATTGTAAAGAAGGTATCTGAATTCATAGAAACTAGTTAATCATGCTTTTTAACCAACTTGTTTATATTCTATCTTTTTTATTCTAAGAAAAGCTAAAAAGGAAAACAGATTTGGAAGAATAGATCAAAATCTGGAATTTCATTTCATTTACTTCATTGTAAAAAAAAAAAAAGGCATAAAAAATTATGCTATCCTTGATACCTGCCACTAAGAGATACACAATTGGAAGGTCTCCGTGCCAAGTTTTGTGCAATATATTCTAAAGTATCTGTGATATACAAGTTTGCGAAAGGGCAAGCGTGAAATGTCAACAAAGAATCTTGAATATTCACTTGACTATTCAGAGTTCATCGGAATCGCTGGGTTCGGGAGATTCTTGAGCTGAAGCAGGAGTGACAGTTTGGGGTTTGGTCTGTTTGTCTGATTGTTTGGTATAGATATCTCAATTTTTTTAAATCGAATAGTCTCTCAGTCTCTGCGGGATTAAAATATACCCCAAGTATAGGGTTTTGAACCACAACTAGATACATAAAAGTGGTCAATCGTTGGTATTTTATTTGTTTATCATTATAAACTGTAAAATTAAAACTGGTTGTTTTTTTTAGTAAACTAGGACTTGAAAGAGTTTCACAACACACGTGACGCCGGAGGACAAGGGTCCAAACGTCTCTCACTCTTTGGTTAGAAATGGCTCAAGGGGAAACAAGTGTAGAACACAATCTACTTATTGCTTGTATTCCTACGTCGTCTTTATTAACATCTGTGTCTTTGATTGTCAATCAAAAAAAAATTCAACCGCATCAATTTACATATTTTTGAGAAAATTTCAAACAAGTCATCTTTCAATGTAGAGGAATATCATCAGTTCAAATAAAGCAATCAGAACACTATAGCTTGAACAAACAGGACTGACATGACTTTCGGAAATAAACTCACATAAAACCCTAAATCGAAAACCGTACAGTTTCAAAACCGTATCAGATTTCCTTACGTTTTCTTCAGGTCCATTTCACACGCAGAAATTCGTTTGAAAAAAAAATTACAAACAAATAAAAACAAAAAAACAACCAGACCATGAGGCAAAACATTAAAGTCAAAATGATATCCAAAGGTTCTTTGATTCCCTGCCATACTGATTAAAATTCGTATCTCCTTACCAAAATGGGTTTGCTGACAGTGATCACCCTTGGTTTTGTACATCATGGTTGTAAACGCTAGAATGAACTTTTTTTTCGGTTTTTTTTTTTTTTATTGTGAAGTATTACAAGAAAAGGTTCTGTATATCAAAAGAATAAAACTGCTATTTTTTGTTATCTTATGATTATAAGACTTGATATGAAAGTGATATAGCTTTGCAAATTTGATGTTTCAGTATTGTTAGAAAAGAAATGGAGCTGTATCGATCAATGTGTGAATAGATACATTAATTTGCAGAAAGATGGATAGATAGATAAATAGATAAATAGATAGGAATATAGCTGGTCGATGGATAAATAGAAAAATAGACAAATAAATAAAAGGTACTTGCAATCATACATACATTCATACAGACATGCATATATACATACATACATACATGCGTAATACATGCACACATGCGTCTATACATATATACGCATATGCATAGGTTGATAGATCGATTCACAAATATAGAGATAGCATAAGTAGATTTTGAAGTAAAGAGAAAGAAGGAGGGAGAGAGAGAGAAAGTCATGTATATATATAGATAGATAGATAGATAGATAGAGAGAGAGAGAGAGAGAGAGAGAGAGAGAGAGAGAGAGAGAGAGAGAGAGAGAGAGAGAGAGAGAGAGCGATAAAACGTCTGTTGATGAGGTGCAAGATAGCAATAAGAAACCACCAAAGATTTATCATTGTTTGTTCTACTAATAATAGCAGTTCAGCTGAAAAGTTTTTTATCGAATATTCAATCAGATGTGCTCATGAAACCTTTTTATTTATCAATGAATTATACACAAGGACGATATTTATCTTAACTCCACTTGGTGCGATTCTCAGTGCATGGGCTAAAGCAACCCTGACCAAAGCAATAATTAAGTTTAGAAAACAAAAACGGCAGCCAAATCTTCTTACGTGGGGACGCCCTACTGCTTTTGAAAAGATTTTTATCTGGAAATCAATATGAATGCTTTTTCTCTGCTTAATTCTTTTAATTTTGTTCAGCCTTTCTTTAATGATTTATCAAAAGAACAAAAGTACAGGAATAACCATAGCTTATGTTTTTTTTTTTTTTTAATTCTTTCTTAGAAGTTCTATGTTATCGGATATATCTGTAAGAAAAGAATATACTCCATTAAATCTGCGTGAACTCGACATGATTATAATGAAATTCAAAATCGCTGAAAGCCTCTCTCTTGCCCTTACATCTTGTCTAATTGAGATTCTTATCTTTGCTTTTCTAACGTATCGTTCTATATTTTTCTTTGTCTGAGAGAGAATAAAACGGTCAACTACAACAATATTAGCAAATTAAGCTTGAACAAAATTTTAAAACTTAATCATCGATGAAGACAATATGAGGATATGGGAATAATATAATCACAATACTTTTACATTAGAAATTTATTTGAAACAATTACCCGAATTAATGAAGATGATCATATTCAATAGCAGAAATTATGAAGCTATTACAATAGCGTTATGTATTTCTTTATGTTCACACCAGCCAATCAGATCGATGACAAAGCGGGTGTATTTTTTGCAAATATGTTGAAGGTAAGTTACCTCTTTTTTTCTTCTTTTTGGGCACGCAACCTTTTACGGTTACCGCCTAGTAATATCATAATCAAGTTGAAGTTTAAGTTTTAGAATGATCAATTTCAAAAGTTTTGCTTATGCATGATTTCGTAAATAGAACGTAAATTTTACTTTGATATGGTGAAGTATACAGTTTTTTTTTTACTTAAGAAGTAGCCACACGGCCAACCTTTTGAATATAAACATTCAAATACTTTTTAAGAGAAAAGAATTAATGTTGGACCTTTTATGCAATGTTATGGGTTTAAGTTAGGAAAAGGAAATATGATTTATTGGATAATTAAACAATCCGAGTTTAACTGCACGTTTCTTCTACAATCATCGCTTGCTCTCAATGCTATATATTTGTTACTCAGTCAGCTCCAGACAAATAAAACATTTATCAATATAGAACAATTTTTTCATCAAACATCATGGGATTGCCTTTATTTACGCAAGAAAGTTGAAACGTGAATTGGTTCCAAAAATATCCTCAAAGCGATGAAAATAACACAAAAGTTGATAGTTTTTATCACAATTTTATAAGTATATAATTCATCTACTATAAGGACATTAAAAGCAATAAAGCTAATAAATGTAATTCAAGATGAAATAAGAATGGATTTGGTTGCTTTTTTTTGCAAAACGTTTTGACATTCTTTGACTTGATTAAATTTTGGTATTATATTTTTCAACTGCAATATTTCTTTTATGCCTAGGTTAAACTAATAGCTGCTAATTTTGAAACTGGTTGCACTGACATAATTTACTCTGTGTCTCATTTTTAATAGAACGCCTTATCACAGGCCCATAAAATGCACGAAGTTTATATTTGTTTTCTTGTTGTTGTTTATTTTATTAGGATTTAGTGAAGATACCATTTCATAGAATGTTATCTTTTGATTTATTTTTCCGTATATAACGAAAACAAATAGGTAAAGGCAAGTTAAAGTTATAAGCATCATTCTTAAGAAAAGTCGCACAATATCAAGAAATACCATATACTGTAAAAAAATTGAGTTTGTTCATTTCATATGTAAAAGCTCCGCGGGGGTTTAAACAAGCCGTTTGAAATAGGTATACTTTAGGCCTGATAAAGTGAAGGGTTTCCATAACAATTATTTGTCTACTCTGAGCAGGCGAACACACATCTGAAGAGTCTGGACCTTTCTGATAACAACCTGGCCGAGATATCAGGTCGACAATTGGGAAGCGCTCTTAGTATGTTTAGTCTTCGAAACTACTTTATGTGTGATTTATTCTAAACATAAGATAACTGTTGATTTTGCCACATAGTAATAATAATAATAATAATAATAATAATAATAATAATAATAATAATAATAATAATAATAATAATAATAATAATAATAATAATAATAATAATAATAATAATAATAATAATAATAATAATAATAATAATAATAATAGTAATAATAATAATTGTTTTGGATTTTTTTTTATTTTTTGCTTTCTTGTTTTAATCTGAAGATCAAAGACTTAAAAAGCTTAGGGGATGATAGAAATAACATTTACAACTCTCTCCAGCTTGTTTTGAAAATTAATGTTTAAAATATTGATTTAGTTCATGGTATTTGTAGCTTGATATGAAGCTATTATTTTGAGGGAAATATTTTTTTTTAATTTTAACTACGTGTTATCGATCTCTAACTATACATGGGGGCACGTCTAAAGTGTGAAAATGAATCATTCAGTTATATTATAGGCTATTGTCTACTTGGGGTTAACTTCAAGTCTGACGCTACAAAATGTGTCTGGTTTAGAAAAATTAAATGCGGAATTTTGGGATAACAATAAAAAGATCATGTTCCGTAGAGATCGCAAAGGTCTTAGTTTTGTGGTCTCAAAAATTTAAGAGTTCTCACTGTTCTTATAATTTTCATAGTGTTTAAAATATTCATATTCGAGCTGCTCGTATAAAAAATAATTAATTTAATGTGAATAATTTTGTCAGTAAACAGTGATACCTTTGAACTTTTTGTCCGCCTGTTCATGGGTATCTCGCTCTGATTTGGTTTCATCGTTGCACTAGCAACATTTACACAAAAAACTTGAAAACTCAGATTCAGCACATAAAGTTAATTTGTTTTTTAAGAAATAAATCGTTTATCTTTTATTTTGTCACTTTTAAGAGAGTTGGGGTAAGAAATTTGAAAATGAGGGCCTTTTTAATACGGATATTTTCTTTTTTTTCCTCTGGGTGTCAGACCCAAATGTAAAGGCTTAGTTTAAATTGTTTAATATTTTATATGAGCAACATAATCGAAGAAAATTTAATTCTTTTAATGGATGATGTTATGAACAATGTTCATATTAAAAATAAGTGTGCCTTGTTATCTTCAGTCTCGATCACTTTTTGTTACTTTGAAATTATGTTGTCGTGTGTCAGAATACATTATTTTCAGTTTAAAATCGCATGCAAGAAAAAATCGAAGGCAATTTACTCATCAGTTAGCGCTTTTATTTTAGTCAGTGTTGATAAAATTTAAAAAGCACTTTCCTATCGATTTTGAGTTACCCAATTTCTAAAAGTCTTAATAAGATCGATGGCAGCTTTTATTGGTAAATTCACTCTCTGGTAACTTTTATTTGAGTTGTACATTAGAAGCCATTCAAGATTCATGTAGGATAAAGAAATTATTATCAATATGTTTGGGACAGCGTGGAAAATCTATGTTTTAAGCTGTTATCAGCAATCAAAACCAGCTAAGCTCTCTATTAGATTAAACAGTCCCTCACCTGTATCGTTAAGTTGGCGATGTTTTGAACTGATTAGAATTTTTTTCAATATTAATATGCAAAAAATGTATAAAAAAAAAACAAAAACGGGAAAGCACTATTTAATATCATCATATCGCCCAGTGTTTTGGGTGAGATTGTTTAAGTTGAAAAGGATCGTTTTCAACATGCTTTATATGTTTCATCCGAAGATTCGATGTTTCAAGGCCTATCATTAAAAATCATTTTTTGTTCCGACTAAAGGAGTCTAAGTTTATCATCAGATTTTGTCAGACTAATTATCTTAGCGTGATTGTTTCATTCAATCTGCTTCAAAACTAATATTATTAAAGACCATTGGCGAGTAATTATCTTAGCGTGATTGTTTCATTCAATCTGCTTCAAAACTTATATTATTAAAGACCATTGGCGAGTGTACTCCCTTCAATTCTTATATCAGATAAAAATTAATTTACTCGTCATTGATTTATCCCGCCTGATAATAAATAAGTCTTTAAAGCGAATTATCTGAAGATTTAATTTAGGTCCATCTGCTTTAAAAAAAGGATAATGTGGTGGGTTTTTTTTTTGTTTTTTTGGAGGAAAAGCAGTTTGGAAAGTAATTGTCTTACACCAGTGCAAGTAGGCATAAGACTTGAAAAAGGGATTTTTGTTTGTTTTTGTGGAAAGCAATTATATACTGAGAATGTTACTGATGTCAGTTGCTGACAGGACAGATTTTAGAGTATGTAAGAAAAAAAAACCCTGAAAGGAATAGTTTTGTGCGGTTCATTTTTTCTAACAATTGATTGTATAATGTATAAGGCAGTGATTCTGACAGTGGTTTTTAACCTGGGTTCGATCGAACCCTAAGGATTCGGTGGGTCGATCTCAGGGGTTCGGCAGAGTCAGTAAAAAAAACTTACCTATGTCTTCAGCTTGAAAAAAAAATATTTTTCACTAAAGAGGAGTTCGGTGAATCCGCATATGAAACTGGTGGGGTTCTGTACCTCCTACAAGGTTAAGAACCACTGCTCTAGATTGTCTAATTCGATACAGGCTTGTCAAAAGTGCAACACTAACCAAAAAAGAAAGAAAAAAGAATTGGATAGGACGTGATTCTATCTTTTCATTTGAACCTTTAAACAAGGGAAATATAGCTGGGCCCTATAAACATTTTATTGCTCTTACTGAATATGCGCTCCTGATCGGTTTAGGTTCTTCTTATTTCATGAGTAAAAAAAATTCTCAAAAGAAAGTCCATTGTGATTTTGCATGAAATCCCATTCTTTATTGACCTGAGAACTGATAAAATCTTTACAAATTTGATATAAATTTTAAAACAGATCCCAAATTCTTAATATTTTGAACTACCGATTGGCCGAAACCGAGCTTAAGTTCCAATAGTTTAGATGGATATCAAATAAGAAATAACAAACAATCGAAATTCTAGAATATATTGTATTAAAAAATATATATTTTCTTAAGCGTTCGGACAGCATATAATGCAAAGAATGAAATTTTATACCTGAGTAGTTACTAAGAATATAGGGGTAGGAAATTACAAACACAGATAAATAGATAGATAAACAGATAGATAGATAGATAAATAGATAGAGAAATAGATAGAAAGATAGATAGACAGATGGATAGAAAGATAGATAGATAGACAGATAAATATATAGATAAGTAAACAGATGGATAGATAAATGTACAGATAAATAGATATATAGATAAATAGACAGATAGATAGATAGATAGATATATAGATAGATAGATAGATAGATAGATAGATAGATAGATAGATAGATAGATAGATAGATAGATAGATAGATAGATAGATAGATAGATAGATAGATAGATAGATAGATAGATAGATAGATAGATAGATAGGTAGGTAGACAGATAAATGTTTATGTACTTGCGTATCGTCATTTCACTGCTGTCGGGATTTTAATGATCAACCTTGGAAACAGTTTCTTCACTCTCTAAAATTCAACACCACCCTCAAGGCGAATCGATTTGGAGGAAAATTATTGTGGAATCTCCAATGATTTTTGTGTACACACAAAAACAGGAAAGAGAAGAGCTAATTATCTTTAAAAATAATGTTTTTCGGAAAGGGGTTGATTTATTTTTTACCCTTTTTTCCAGTTGGGTTTAAGTTGTTTTGGTTTATAGTTACGCGTATGATATGCAAGCAAGTCCTCTTTGACTATTTCTCTTTTTCCTTTTTCTTTTCACGTGTCTCTTTGTTTTATTGTCTCCATTACTTAGCTCTCATTGTTTCCTCTCTCTTGTGCATGAAATGTTTTTGGCTTTATCTTTATCTCTCTTCTTCTGTCAGTTAATATAACTCTTTCTTTCTCTCACACACACAACCTGTCTCTGTCTACATCTGAGAAAGTATGCCTTTCTCTACTTTCTTTTCCTCTGCCATATCCATTTTCTCTAACTCTCTCACTCTTTCTCCCTCTTTCTTCGTTTTGACTTCTCTTTAACTTTCATTCTCCCCCTTTTTTCCTATGCCTATAGCTGTCTTTGAAGAAGGCTATGTCCAAATTAATTTTTTTTTTCAATTCTTTTCTTGGAAAAAACTTAAACAGGTCAGAATGAAACTTTAGAAATTCTGGATTTGTGTTGGAACCATTTTAGCGGAAACGGAGCTGTGAAGCTATTGGAAGGAGCTTCGGTAATGTAATCCAGCTCTCATTAATGGATGCTTGAAATGGTCTTCTAAAATCATGTTGAGATGTATACAGGATGCCGCGCCACTCCTTTTTCTATGTGAAATTAATAATAGAAATTAATATACACTAAAGCAAAAGGTTTATTTTCAAAACATTGCTAAAAGCTTGCAAATTAAAACAGAAACTATTATCAGAGGTGATTTGGAAAGCAGCAAATTGTGTTCTTTCTCAATCTATTTTAAAAATCCTTTATTATGATTAATGCCTATTGGGAACTCATCTGTATCTGCAGAATAATTAGCGTTTAAAATAATCGTTCTTTCTATTTATCTCTCTATCTGTCTATCTTTTTGTCTACATATCTATTTATGTATCTATCTCTCTATCCATCCATCTATCTACTTATCTATCTATCTATCTAACTATCCATCTATCTATTTATCTATCTCTCCATCTATCTATATAAATCTATCAACACGAAATTAATTTATTGATAATAAATATAATTGATGTCACCGTTTCGAAATAATTATATTGAGACTTACTTTTCCCTATTTGCTTCTCGTTATATCGTTAGGAAAACATCGGCTTGAAGCACCTGGCGCTTGCTTACAACTGCTTCGGCAAAGGACGTGGAGAGAAACCATCGAATTCCTTGATAAACCTCTTGAGCTCCAGCTCAGCTCTTCTGTCGCTAGATCTGTCCTCCAACAGACTTTTAGACTTGGATATCTTGATGGTGGCTAAGGGCCTAGCGGCCAATGAGTCAATAAACACGCTTAAGGTAAATAATTGTGAAAAATAAGTGTTGACTCTCGTAAAGCATCGTTAGATTGGTTTATGGAACTCTTTCAGAGCGCTATTATAATATTGTTTCAAAACTTACAAATACGAAAAAAAAAGCATAGAAAGTAGATTAAGGGAAGTTGACGACATATTAGTATTTCTAAGATAATCTTAATTTGCCTCAGAGTCTTATGAAAGTAAATCAGAAGCTTAAATAATAGCTAAGTTTCGATTTGTTTTTAGAAACGACTCGATTTTATCCATCTCTAAATACTGTAAATCAGCTGCTTATCCATTTAAGGCTGTAAAAAGCTTTGTAGAGAAAATGTTTTAAACTTTTAAGAATATGATGTTGTATTTAAAGATCTGTAAAAGACTTTCTGCCGGTGATTTGGCTTTTTCATAGGTTAAAAAAAGTTATCAGTTTTTTATAACATGTTTCTTTGCAAAGTCGTTTACGTTCGCGGCCTCGAAATTAGCTAATGCTTTTTAGCCATAGCTATCTGTTTAACATATAGGGCAATGCAATACATTCTATGTCTTCATAATGAAGCATTATTTAATGCATCAAGCTGCTTTCATGAAGACTCCATTGATCTGTCGAACAGATCGGGCGGAACTTGGTGAGTGTCGGTGCAGCTAACGCTCTGCTCTGTGCACTGGTGGTTAACGACGCCTCCAAGATCTCCCTGTTGGATATGCGAGTAGGTGCTTTTAGATAGTACCAAATCTTTTTACTGGCTTCTCTATTTATAGGATTCTTGAATGCCTTAAAATTTTCCACGAAGCAATTGATGTACTTTTTGATTGTTTCGTCTGGTTTAATTTTTAGGAGCTCGTGCCTACTTTTCTCCTAAGGAGTGATTCATAAGAATAGTAAAGTAAAACTCTTGGTCATTTATGCAATGATTGGTCTATTTTAGGACCTGTCGTCTTGCTCTGTCTCCACAATGAAATTTCTTTCCCAAATCATAATCTGGGACCCATCCTTTAACTTTCTCCACAATAAATATTTTAGACAGAAAGCTATAATAAGAGAGGAACTCACGGAATTTCAGAGTCCAGACTTTTTTCTTATCCACCTCTTATATAGCAAATTTATGATTTTTAGCATTGCAAAATCTCACGATCTGTCTCCTACAGGACCTTCCCGTCTCACGGACTGACCTGGTTAAAGTGGATCAACTACGGGCACGCAATGTGAAGGTCATACATGGGAGAGTTCACCAAGTCGAAACAGACTTTGAGTCACAGCCCTACAGTCACAGGACAAAGCCCGTCGAGAATGGGCTGGAAGGTGAAAATACGTCGGCAGCCTCTGCGGAGCTGGAGAACGCGAGTCAGACAGGACCCACCGCCACATATGTAGGTACAACGGAGAAGCCTGGCCTGCAGATGCAATATGAGCAAGTTCCGATGGACGCACCTAATGAGAGCCCGTTTGATGATGTCAATAAAGACAAACTTGCATACTGAGTCATTTTGGAGAGATGTTACAGATCGTGTGAGGATGTCTATGAAGACAATAATGCATACTGAGTCATTTGGAGAGTTGTTACAGAGCGTGTGACGATATCAATGGAGATGATATTGCACTGAGTCAATTGGAGAGTTGTTACAGATTGTGTGAGGATGTCCATGAAGACAATATTGCAAACTCAGTCAATTGGAGAGTTGTTTCTAAGCGTGTGACGATATTAAGGGAGATGGCATTGCAAACTCAGTCTATTGGAGAGTTGTTACAGAGCGTATGAGGATATCAATGGAGGTGATATTGCATACTGAGTCATTTGGAGAATTGTTACAGATCGTGTGAGGATGTCCATGAAGACAATATTACATACTGAGTCATTTGGAGAGTTGTTACAAAGTGTATGACGATTCAATGGAGATGATATTGTATACTGAGTCATTTAGAGAATTGTTTCTTAGCGGGAATGTGTACATGTGATAACCATAGAAATTAACATACTGATGAAACAAGTTTGTTTATTTTGTCGCGATGGCCAGAGGAAAGACAATAATATCGAAATTGTTTCAGTTGTAACCACATGGGCTTAGAAAGGTTTAGCGATATCTTTGAGAAGGCAAGCTTTAACTAATAATAGATAAAGAGTAATATTGTTGAGAAGTACCCAGCAGCCTTTCTTTTTTCCATGCAACTTACGATTTTTTTCATTGTTATGAATTATGAATTATGATTTTGTCAAAGAAAGAAAGAAGCTTACGAACAAGTGGTGACGTAGCAGCGAGATCTAGGAAGATATTTTGCTTCACTGTATAAAAAACTAACAATGCAATGACCAAACCTTTTTCTATTTACATTATAATCACCTGGCAATATACATACGATAAATAAAATCGTTTTAGGCAATCGTTTGTTGCACTTCTAATTTTCGTCTCAAATTTGTTAGAGCTAGTCGCGAACAAATATTTTAGGTCGGATGAACTGGGTTAATCACAGAATATGTTCCAGAACAATTTGTCTGTACCAATTAAATTTATTTTTTTTTTCTATTTTTTTCACCGGCTTTAACTTAACATTTATATCTAAATGATCCTACCGAAGCTCTATCATAATCTCTTCTTAGGTAATAAAGGATCATACAAGAATATATCTGGAATAAGCTTCAGAGTTGCCTGGTAATATTTTTGTTATTCTTGCTTCATAAGATGCAATTTAAGTCAAAATCAAACAACTCAAATCACAATTTGTTGAAATAGTTTATCAACGAAGTAAATGTTAAGTAAATCAAGTTATATAAAACTATTACTTTTTAAATAGCCTGGTGTAGCACTTATCCAATTAATAAGAAACACAGTTTGAACCTTTGGGTTATCTGGTTTTATTGAATTATTAAAGTATCATTCGACTGTGTCGAGATATAAGTCTGAACTGAGAAAGAAAGCTCTTGGTCTCTTCAACGCCTCTGTGGTGAGCTCTCTTCACAACCTCGGATGTATACATTTGTCACGGGTTAGTCTTTATCATTGCCCACGATTTAAAAGTCCAAACGCCACACTGGCTATTTTGCAAATACGTTAACATTTAAGGGTTGAAATCCTGATAACAAGTCAATTTATTCGTGAAGATTGAGTTTTTGCAAATGACACTAACGAGCCCTTACAAAACAAGTTTCATACTTTTTCACAGAATAAAAAAGAAAGATATGGGGGAAAAGGTTGCACCTGCAGCCATTTAACAAAAAAAAAGTAAAAGTAAATTCGACAACTTTACTTTCAAAGACCGTGATGTAATAGACTGAAAGTGCTGTGTCTTTGTCATAAGTTTTACAAAGAGAAAGAAGGAAAGGAAAAAAAAACATTTAGTTGAATTATCTAAAAGGGAGGAGGAGAGCTCATTCACAGCTTTGAGAAACATATAAAAATTATGCTTCTCAATCACCAAAATTTTTCTTTGCACATGGTTCATAATCTTGAATTTGTAACTTCATTTCTTTCTTTTCTTGTATTACCACCTGGGTTGGTTTACGGGCTTTGAAAAATCTTTAAATCAAATTTAACATTTAAAGTGCAGGACTGAACACATACACAGGTTTTGTCAATCAGTTTTGTGCATTAGGAAATAAGAAATCTCTGCTGATGGCGCTGTTATGTTCCTCGCAAAAGATTCAAACTGACTTTGATTCATCTGGGTGATTGAAATCTTCTGTATTAGGGAAACAAACGGCTTCAGGAAAGAAAAATAAGAAAGGGAGAACAGCGAGGATAAACGGGCAAAAAACGAAGGAATTTTCAATAGTTCATAGCAAAGGGAGGAAATAAAATTTTAAGAGTAGAATAAATTCAGAGACATAGACAGGAAATTAAAAAGAAAAATTAAGTTTTACGTAAGTGGATTTTTCTATTTCTTAAGTTCAAATTGTTAAAACTAGGAGTACTTTTTTATATTTCGAATTTTAACTTTATAATTATCATAAACTTACATTTTCCATTTATCAAAGCTTTACGTCATATGTCTGTTAAATTTATTATTATATAAATCATAAATGCCATCTCTTATATCTACGTGAAACACTATAAAAATTCAATGACATCATCTCTAAAGGCGCTCTTTATGGGTAATTATGTCAATGAGCAGTGGTCATTAATTATCAGTACCAGTTTTAGTTTACTTTTGTTATCACACAATGGTCGAGTTCGCTTATCACATAACGCGTTTTGCTGATTCAAACAGAGGGGTAAATGTAACAATTTACCCAATGATCTGATTTTTTTTAATTTTGCAAGGCTACGTTCTTTGAAGTAAAGCTCTACACTTTAAAAAAATGTTTTTGTTCGTTTTCTTTCGATTTCGTTCTTACTTTTTGTTTGATTATTTGATGATTTGTTTATTGGTATGGTTATTTCCAAGTTGTTGTTTTTTTCTGCCCTTTTCAATCTTTTGTACGTTACTTTTCCTTGACTGCTCCATTTTTTCCGAACACAACTGATGATATATTGGGCAAAAATCAGACATATCATATTGACTTTTGCAAAATGCGTATTTTCTAAACTATGCTTGAGGGGAAAAAATAGGAACATCCTTGTGAGGTTTCTTAAGACTAAAATTTAAAAACATTCTAAGAATTTTTATTCCTTCAGCTGGTGGCCTCCTCTTCCTTTCACAATAGTTGTTTAGACGTATAATGTTGATTTTCTTTCCCTTTTTTAAGTATCTTTATATATATATATATATATATATATATATATATATATATATATATATATATATGTGTGTGTGTGTGTGTGTGTGTGTGTGTTTGTGTACTTATTTGTGTGAACGTGTCCACGCGCTGCTTATGAAAGTAAGTTCTTTACCGACAGTGAAGTAATGTAAAAGCTGCATAAATTATATATCACTATTATTATCATTATCTCTGCTATCATTTGAAGGAGGCTGCATCAACCGGCATAACGATGTTTGCAGCTGACAAGCTAATTTATGTTCGTTTGAAGGCTTTTCTTCATCGTCTGTTTCTTCTCTTATTTGTTCTTACTGGTTATTCATTAAATGATTATCAGTCTTAATTTAGCAGCCATTGCCAATCTTTCTGCGCACCTTCATCCTGGCGTTTGCAGAGCTCTTTAGATATCTGACACATCCTGGTGTGGGGCTGCGAGGCTTGAACAATCTCACACTAAACGCAGATGAAACTGGAGGCAACGACATATAATATTATTCTTAAGCAAAATACTCAGAATGTTTTGGACAGCAAAGAAATCGAATGAAACAGTTTTAGTAAAAAAAAATCACTAAAAAAATTCGATAAGCTGTTGTTTTGTTGGGTTTTTTTTGTTTTTTTTTTTGTTTTGTTGTTTTTTTTAATCATTTGATGCTGAGAACAAAAAAAATATTGTAAAATCTTAGAACAACAGGATTAATGGACGGGAAATAGAGCAGAGATAGCAGCGAGAAAATGATTATGATGGACAAGTTGACAAAGTGGCTTAACGATGGAACAGTGGGAGGAACATTGGAGGCAACGAGAAATCGAGCAGTGAGGAAAGAAATGATCGCCGGTGCAAAACATATGGCATTTGATGATGAGCACGATGAAAAGGATATTGAGGATGATAATAATAATGATAATGAACAGGAGCAGGAGTATATCACGCAATAGCGCCTCATTTAAATGCTTAAATCGTTAAACAATATGGGGTTAACAAAAGTGCTCAGAAAAGTGCACAAACCTGTTGGAGTAAAAAATGTAAGATATTATCGACGTACAAAAAAATGCCCTTATCTTCTACATAATTATAACGGAGCTAGGCGAAAAATGAGGACCGTCTAACCGAACATTTCTAGACTTCCTGGGAACATCAAATTTGGCATAAAGTTGTAAATTGCCCTAAAGGTTGCAGTGGTAATATTATTTTTTCAGCAAAACAGTATTTTTCGAAAATTAAATGTAAAAATGTGATTATTATATTTTTAAAAGAAAAAGGCGAATGTGCGAACTATTTCCTGTAACTGTAAGCACAGCTGGACAGATTGTGCAAGAATGAAACTGAAAGTACAATGTAAGCGGCGGCAGGTCTAAAAAATCAAAAGGTTAAGATCTACAATAGAGAAATCTAGATTTTACTTTTAGGCTTACAAATTTTTTAATAGTTTCACTAAATGTAGGTTTAAATAACTGCGCGACTAAGAGTTCCCACAAGTCAGTGCACTTTTATGAACATAATGCGAAAATTCACAGCTTTCTCATAAGCTCTAATAAGAACTAAAAGCATATTGGCGAAGTAAAGAATAAGTCGATTTCCTTTATTCCAAAAAGGATTTAAGTCCTTTATCTAAATTTTGTGTTTAGAATAAGAATAATCGAGGTATTTAGATTCTTGGTAAAGATGAGTAGATGGAGGCGTATATCTGAACCATTTAAGTAAAAGAATAGATATGAAGACCATTTATAAGCCTATTTAATACGCATACGCCCCCCAGCCCCGGCGAATTGACACCATCATGCGTTGCCTGAGAACTGCTTTGTTCCATCTCCAATTTTGCTAAAATTATCCCAAGAGTTCATTCACATTGTTTAAAAAAAATAAGCAAAGGTCGCTCTTTCTGTAGATATGAAACCACTTTCCAAAACAGTTTTAATAGGTGGAGAAACTGTATTGTTGCAATTTTCTCAAAAGTTTGAAAACTGTACATGGAACAAAGCAACTCTCAGGCGACGCGCAGTCCCCTATGTAGAACGGGGTTTACAGCTTGTGTTTTTAATTATTCTGTAGAGATCCTACGATCTCAAGACGTAGCATGATTCTTTGTGAACATTATTTTTTCTCGGTAGGACTACTTGAATGTTTTGTGTCCTTCAAACCACGTGAGTAATAAGCCATACGATTGGGAATTTCTACTGTTTGTTTAAAAGCTTCAATGCACTATTGAAAACGGAACAAGACCCAACCCCGGAACTGAGTTTGAATTGGTGAATGGAGGAAAGTCCATTGATTAAACCTGCAATCCTTATTCTGAATTTTGTCCATACATCTACAGATAGGTAGTCTTTGTTTATTATGAAATAATAGCACTTAACTTTTTACCTCGTAACCGCTTCTTTTTTTTTCAAGATGACAATATTGTTTTGAATGGAAGACATCTTTTAATAGTTAACATGCTTTGTGACTGATATAGGATAAATCACCTGGAAATTCGATCTAGATTTAGTTTTAAAGGGAATTTTATGATCAAAGGAGACAAATCAATACTCCTTTATGAAGGCTTTAAAAGACTAGAAATTTTTTCATAGCTTTGTTATTTCAGAATTTCTTTTTTGTTTTTTTTTGTTTTTTTTTTTTTGTCTAGAAATCTTTAAAACTTAACGTTCAAGTTGACAGCATAGAATAGCATGGCGCTGGAAATATTGAACTTTGACGATCGTAATTTGCTCTTGTCCAAAGTTTCAATCTTTAAACAAGCGAAGATGATCCAATCGTCCTACATAGAAAAACTGTCACTCTCTCGTGTTTGAACCAAACAAGGACTTGAAATGTCTTTACGTGAACTTAAGTCCCTCGCGCGCCTGCCACGATCAGCGGAGAGAAAGTAAGACGGTGCCATGAGGGTATCCGAGGAAAGGCGCCAGACGATGCTAGTCGTGGGCGCGTTCATGGCCCTGGTTTGCTTCTTCTCCTCCTTCCTGCTTTTCGCGTACGCCCTCCACATCAAGGTGACCATCGACTCGCGCATGGCGCTGATTGAGACATACAACAGCGACACGCTACCTGGTATCTTCGTGGCGGTCGGCATTATCAATCTCATCCAAAATATCTCGGCGATTTATATCCTGCTCAAGCTGCGCTATCCTCAAGAAAGGTGAGGCGGAACTGAATCAAAGGTTTCTCCTAGTTTTCCCCTCCCCCTTCCTCGTCTTTTTTTTTTCAGAAGTTTCGAGGATTTATTCTGAACAAAACGTCATCTCACCCTATTTTCGAACTAGGCCGACGTGCACGTCAGTTGATTGCTTTGCCAAGTAAGCTTCGAGTTGTGAGTATTTGTTTCATAATAAAGCGTGTAGTATAAAAAATAGTATACATTACCTTCAGGCTTCTGAATTTTTTTTTATATGGTTTTGTCTTGTAATTTTTATATAGTTCTGAGGGACACAGACAATGTCAGTGCCGAAAACTGGGAATTTTTCGATTGATCTTCAAAAACTAATCGCTTGATGTTATAGAATGTTTATTTTTTAAAAGTTTAATGAAAAAAAACAATGTACGGGTGGTCTGTTTTCTTTTTTAAATAGAGCGATGTTTAAACTCACTTTAATAAATTAATGTTATAAAAAATTTATTTCGAAAAAATTGGAGAAGAAAACATGAGGTTTAAACAAGCAGAGAATGCTGATGGAAAAGAGATGGAGATGGAAATAGTGATAAAAAGGTAAGAGAGATGGATAAAGACGAAGATTGAGAGAGAGAGAGAGAGAGAGAGAGAGAGAGAGAGAGAGAGAGAGAGTATCATCTACACACTCTACAGTATCATGTATAAATTGTCATGAGTTGCTCTATTCCTCGCCACAAATTTATGGTCGACACCTAGAATTTTCCAAAATTTTAATATTTTGAATTTTATGGACTTTGTTTACCTCTGTGGCTCTTTCAAGTATGTTTTCCGAAGGTGGCAACACTATGCATATAATACATTTCAAAGGCGAACGTGTGATTGAGTACAGATGATTTTGGTCAGCCGTAAAACCTATCCGCGCATTTAATTACCCTTGTATCTCAGGGAAGACAGATTATCTCTCCTAGTTGCCGTATTGGTGGGCGGTATCCTCCTGGTGCTGTTTGAGGTCACTTCCGCCATCGTCTCCTTTATTCACATCGGAATTTTGGATGACGAGTTTCGCAAGGGCATTGATAAAGCCATGGATGAGTTGAGTAAACGTTCTTAGCTTTATTTTCTGTAGGGAAGATTCCGCTTAGCCTGTATGTTTCTTCATAAAAGAATGTTTTTGTATCTTAATCTTCGCAACAGATGAAGGATGGACTGAAAAAAAAAGCACATCTTTATTAGTCCTAATTAAGTAGAGATAAACAGCAGATAATATTCCAAACTCACGCATCGGTGATGGTTTTTTTAGTTATGAGAAAGGATCGTCAAACAGTTGGCCATTAACATTGACATGAGGACTTTGCAGGTGTGAGAAAGGTTGTCAAACACTTGACCATTAACATTGACATGAGGAATTTGCAGGTGTAAGAAAGGTTCAAACACTCGCCCATTAACATTGACATGAAGACTTTGAAGGGGTGAGGAAGGTCGTCAAACACTTGACCATTAACATTGACATGAAGACTTTGCAGGTGTGAGAAAGGTCGTCAAACACTTGACCATTAACATTGACATGAGGACTTTGCAGGTGTAAGAAAGGTTCAAACACTCGACCATTAATATTGACATGAAGACTTTGCATGTGTAAGAAAGGTCGTCAACCACTCGACCATTAACATTGACATGAAGACTTCGCAGGTGTAAGAAAGGTTCAAACACTCGACCATTAACATTGACATGAGGACTTTGCAGGTGTAAGAAAGGTTCAAACACTCGACCATTAATATTGACATGAAGACTTTGCATGTGTAAGAAAGGTCGTCAAACACTTGACCATTAACATTGACATGAAGACTTCGCAGGTGTAAGAAAGGTTCAAACACTCGACCATTAACATTGACATGAGGACTTTGCAGGTGTGAGAAAGGTTCAAACACTCGACCATTAACATTGACATGAGGACTTTGCAGGTGTGAGAAAGGTTCAAACACTCGACCATTAACATT
The DNA here is from genome assembly GCA_033675545.1 of Elysia crispata. NCBI lineage: Eukaryota > Metazoa > Mollusca > Gastropoda > Plakobranchidae > Elysia > Elysia crispata. The sequence goes on from JAWDGP010004473.1 coordinate 238,739, forward strand.
GACATGAGGACTTTGCAGGTGTAAGAAAGGTTCAAACACTCGACCATTAACATTGACATGAGGACTTTGCAGGTGTGAGAAAGGTCGTCAAACACTTGACCATTAACATTGACCTGAGGGCTTTGCATGTGTAAGAAAGGATCGCCAAACACTTGACTATTAACAATGACATGAGGAGTTTGCATTTGTAGGAAAGGGTCGTCAAATACTTGACCATTAACAATTACATGAGGACTTTGCAGGTGTAAGAATTACATGAAGACTTTGCAGTTGTAAGAAAGGTTCAAACACTTGACCGTTAACCATTACATGAGGACTTTGCAGTTGTAAGAATTACATGAAGACTTTGCAGTTGTAAGAAAGATTCAAACACTTGACCATTAACCATAACATGAAGACTTTGCAGGTATAAGAAAGGTTCAAACACTCGCTCCTTAACAATTACATGAGGACTTTGCAGGTGTAAGAAAGGTTCAAACACTCGCCCATTAACAATTACATGAAGACTTTGCAGGTGTGAGAAAGGTTCAAACACTCGCCCATTAACAATTACATGAAGACTTTGCAGGTGTAAGAAAGGTTCAAACACTCGCCCATTAACAATTACATGAGGACTTTGCAGGTGTAAAAAAGGTTCAAACATTTGACCATTAACAATTACATGAGGACTTTGCAGGTGTAAAAAAGATTCAAACATTTGACCATTAACAATTACATGAGGACTTTGCAGGTATAAGAAAGGTTCAAACATTTGACCATTAAAAATTACATGAGGACTTTGCAGGTGTAAGAAAGGTTCAAATACTTGACCATTAACAATTACATGAGGACTTTGCAGGTGTAAGAAAGGTTCAAACATTTGACCATTAACAATTACATGAGGACTTTGCAGGTGTAAAAAAGATTCAAACATTTGACCATTAACAATTACATGAAGAATTTGCAGGTGTAAGAAAGGTTCAAACACTTGACCATCAACAATTACATGAGGACTTTGCAGGTGTAAGAAAGGATCGTTAAACATGTGACCATTAACAGTGCGAGAGGAAAAAAATGAGGAAATAGCAATCATAAGACTGTTCTTTTATTTTGATGAATTTAGAAAATGGAAGGCGGTTTATCCTACCATCGATTAGATAATTTTCTTACCGTGCTTTCAACCATGCCGTCTCTAAACCCTTTTATATCTGTTACAAAAATACACTTTACAATGAAAGACTCTTGTTATTGATAGTTTATGCAATTCTCTAGCTTTTCATTTATGGTGTCCTCATTCACAGAAAATTACCAGCTTATGAAAATATTCTGCTATCCGCAAAAATTAGATATATCAAAAGTGGTTTCACTCATACCAAACAGCAAGGGGTCCAACCACGTTGCGACTTATATACAAGTTTGAGCAGAAAAATGCCCAGCTCGTACGTTTCAGTATTTTTAGCGTTACTTGAATGTTTTTCTCTATATTATATTATTAGACCTTATAGCACATTCAATGTATTAGTTTATATGCATGAAAAAAAATTGAATAGCTGTTGCCTCCTACAGACGTAGGATTTTCATCTAAGTTAATGCCTAGAGGAAATCGTCAAGTTTGTGTATAAACGTTTACGTACTAGGACGAAGGCTGAAACAGTCACGATTTAGTGTCCCTCAAACTTCGTATAGCTACCTGTATTCTTTTACAAAGGGCAAAACTATTCCTCACGAATAGGAGAAAAAGAAGGAAAAAAAGAATCATAATGATGATGGTGATGGTGATATATAAATAAATAAATAAATAATTTCAGTGCAAAACAGCACCGTTATGAAACATGATATCGATCAGTTATCTTAAAAGAGAAAAAAAAATCTGTCGTATTATGTTTGGACGTCTAGATCTATGCTACTCATTCTTGTATCAAACATTTTGACCGCTGCTTATCGAGAATGGAATGGTCAACCGTGGATCCCTAAGTGGTTCGGGTGATTGCTTTTTTATTATCAACTTCACACGAGCGCATAACAGCTCAGATGAAACGGGAAGACAAGTGGCTAAAAAAAAAATATTATTGGAATCAAACATATCATAAGACATGTCAAGATGGGCTGGTACTTTTGCTCACTGCAATATCTAAATTTTGTTTTCCTGCCTTTAACTTTATTCTGAAAGGTATAACTTATCGCCAGAAATTTGTACGTTTTGTCCGCCACCAGATATGTAGTTGGCGCGGAGCTGAAGAAGGAGATCGACGGAGTCCAGATGGACTACGAGTGTTGTGGAGACCATGCCTACACCGACTGGTTTCAGCACGCTTGGATAGCCTCTGATCTGATCAGAGTTGTTCCAGGCAGCTTGAAGAAGTGAGTCCGATTACTAGTTCATGTTGTGCTCAGTTTTGCTTGAATTCCAAGTGATACTTAATAGTACTGCTTCATACGCTGGGCTTGATTTAAACTGTCGCAACGGCCAATAAAAAAGAAAATAAAAAAATAACCCACCACACACACACACACAAATCAAAAGAAAGAAAGAAAGAAAGAAAGAAAAAAAAAAATTTATTCTACTCTGAAAGTAATTCATTTACATGATATGATTCGTAAGGACGTAATAATTTGCGTCGAAGGGGAACATTTTTTTTTCACAACTAGTGTTCCGTGATTGAATGCGTTGTCCAGATACACTCAAGACGGAGACAATTACTACGCCGACGACGTCCCGTTCAGCTGCTGCGATGTGCGCGCTCCTCGACCGTGCATCCATCACCATGTCCATGACGACAACCTTCACTTCTTCTACAACCATCTGAGGGAGACGACTATCTATGTAACAGGGTGTCGACACATCCTTATGGACATATATGGCACGATCCTTCTCACCGTGGGATGGGTTGCTATAGTCATAGCGGCAATCAAAGTGAGCTGTAAATCCGAGGGAGTATTTTGTCCAGAGTTTTAAATGTTTCCCCGTGAGAAAACTTCGTTTTTATGTTGCGACGATTTAATGAGTGTGGATCATCACCTCCAACTCCAAGTCTGCCTAGTGATGAAGATATGCTAATACAAATGAAATATCGAATGTTGTTTATCACTTTTCGTTTCCTCACATGCACATATCATGTTTTCTTTTAAGGCATTTTTATCGTTTTTTTTTTTTCTTTCTTCCATGTTCTTATTTCATTTCAGGGTTAACTCAAAAAGTAGTAAGAGCAAGGTCTATGTCGTGAGAAGTTGCAACGATATGAGAAATAGCAATAGCGGTAGCAGCAGCAGTAGTAGTAGAAGTAGTAGTAGTAGTAGTAGTAGTAGTAGTAGTAGTAGTAGTAGTAGTAGTAGTAGTAGTAGTAGTAGTAGTAGTAGTAGTAGTAGTTGTAGTAGTAGTAGCAGTTGTAGTAGTTATAGTAAATGTTGTAGCAGCAGCAGCAGCAGCAGCAGCAGTAGTAGTAGTAGTAGTAGTAGTAGTAGTAGTAGTAGTAGTAGTAGTAGTAGTAGTAGTAGTAGTAGTAGTAGTAGTAGTAGTAGTAGTTATAGTAAATGTTGTAGTAGCAGCAGCAGCAGCAGTAGTAGTAGTAGTAGCAGTAGTAGCAGTAGTAGTAGTAGTAGTAGTAGTAGTAGTAGTAGTAGTAGTAGTAGTAGTAGTAGTAGTAGTAGTAGTAGTAGTAGTAGTAGTAGTAGTAGTAGTAGTAGTAGTAGTAGTAGTAGTAGTAGTAGTAGCGAAGCACCGTGAAAAAAAAGAAGTAGAGGTTAGCTCCAAAATGTACAAAACAAAACAAAACAAAACACGTAAGCTATCGGCTATAAGCCTTTATCAGGCTCAAAAACAAGAACAAGAAATTACACAAGGATATTCACATGTAAATGTGAAGTACAAAATGTAAAAATAATGAAAATATAATTTTATATACAATAGAGGTTATATTTGTGTGTGTGTGTGTGTGGGGGGGGTGATTGTGAAGTTCAATTTTCTTTATTCTTTCTTATGATATTCGAGACTGTTTCCTTCACAAACTAAAAACGAACCGCTTTGGCCAATCTTTTCACCGTCTATCCCCTGGTCGTTGTGACAATAGACTTTTACGCTTCTGTTGGTGAGGCTGCTCCAGACAAGTCTCTACAAGGCCCAGGAGCTAGACGATTGGGAAGCTACTACAGTTGGGTATATTTACTACGAAGCTCGTGAAGTAGGTTAGTCCTTCCTCCTTATTTATTCATTTTAAGTGATGCTAAAATTGGAAGAGTTCAAACTTTATTTTCATTAGACAACTCAAAAGCTGAAGTGCTGTCAAATCAGCTGTGCGAAATTACTGTTGTTCATAAAACATAACTAAACAAACAAAGATATTGGGCCTTTTCGCTTCAAGTGATAATAATAATTTATACTTTATCTCTTTTTTGATTCTCTGAATTGGAATATATGATGATTGATAATGTCTCATAAAGATTAAGCATGAAGCCGGTGCTTTTTAACTCAATGTAGAAGGTGTGAAAAATAAGGAGGGAAAAGGAAGAGGTGAGGGGGAGGGGGGTATGGATGGATATAAATTTCTTCTGTTTGATCAAAAGCAAGGCCCTTATTCACGATTTGATTCTTCACGTTACTTTTGCGCTAGACCAATAAAGCTTTTTGGTCTCCTTATAAATTAATGCTCACAATAGTGAAAATAGCAAACCTGTTATGCCTCTGTTATAAGGAGAAAATAGCTATAATACGGTAATAAAAACTTAAGAAAATATTCTTAATTCTAAATGAAATAATTACAGAGTGGCTTCGTAAGCTCTTTACCTACAAAGAACCTGGTAGCCTATGAAATGTTATAATAGCTTTTTGTGTCTCATATTTTTCTTCTATAACGCATTTAGAAGATGAAAACGAAAACAAGGAAAAGGGGAATGGTAAGTTAACTTACCACATAATTTTTTTTTGTGGGTGGGCTCTTCATAGTAAAAGAATTTCTGAACCGATAGACAAAGCAAAAAATTCTCTGATTTTAACTCTTATATCTCTAAAGAGATAAACTCATCGTTTTAATGATCAAATATTATTTTCAAATATTCACTATACGTTATAATTATGTTAATGTACCGTACTTTACGATCCAAAACACACTAGTTGTATTTTTGTTGAATAAATGTATTTTCCTGAATTCATAGAAAAGAGAAACGAAAAAATGAAAAGGAAAAAAAAACAATTTGTGAGAAAGGAGTGCTCTTAAGAGAAGGGACAAAATGGTAGAGAGTATTCTGGTGGGCGTGGTGGAGGATATACAATGTACAAGGAAATGTGATATAATATATTATGACTGTAAAAACTATCTGGGCGTGGTGGAGGATGTACAATGTACAAGGAAATGTGATATAATATATTATGACTGTAAAAACTATCTGGGCGTGGTGGAGGATGTACAATGTACAAGGAAATGTGATATAATATATTATGACTGTAAAAACTATCTGGGCGTGGTGGAGGATGTACAATGTACAAGAAAATGTGATATAATATATTATGACTGTAAAAACTATCTGGGCGTGGTGGAGGATATACAATGTACAAGGAAATGTGATATAATATATTATGACTGTAAAAACTATCTCAACGTTTCTTCACGTACAGAAAGCGAGACGGAAGAAGAGTCTTCGGCAGGTGAGTTTCTATTGTAGCCGTTGGTATTGCAATAGGAAAGAATGAAGATACCGGAGTTATATAAAGTTTTTTTTTTTTTTTTTTTTTAAAAGCTTCCTTCAACATTTCCCCCTCCTGCCTTATGGTTCACTTTCGATAAAACGATCATTTTCAGTATTATAGACTTTCCTATAGACTTGCAATAATATATTGCCTTTGATTTCTCTTTATTTGATTGTGTTTTATTTTTTATTCAAAAGCTTTTTTTTTTTTACAGTTACATTTCGATAAGTTTGCATTACCTTTGTGTTGAGACTTGCTTGTATTTGTTACTAAAAGTAAAATATTAGAGGTATCCAAAAATATACTCTGGTGTAGGTGGTACACCCGCTTTATTGGCATAACATGTCATTTAGGGTGGAACCGTGATACCAGAGAGCAGGAAACAGGGAGAATTTTCACGGGGAGGATCTTGCGTATGTAGATCACTACAATTAAGGGCGGTAGCTTCTTTCTTTAAACCTTAGTACAAACGCTGTTTGCTGATTCCTCCACCGCCAGTATCTCAATAAAGAAGTAGACTGCGTTGAGGTATGGACTGAGCACACGTCGAGCAAGCTCCCAATAGCACTATTATTGGGGACTCTGTTTGTGAAATGTATCATTAAACTAAAGTCTCTGGCAGTACTGTATTCAGATTTCGCACCTATCACCTTCCACTAGGGCATGGATTGAATAAATGGGATATTTTATACTTTAATTGCCAATGCTGTTGTTTTGCTGTCGCCGTTGTTCTTGTTGCGGTTGCAGTTTTCGTACTGTGATTTTTTTTTTTTTTTTATATCGTGTTTCTGCAATTATAGTAGTAGTTGTTGTTGTTGTTGTTGTTGTTGTTGTTGTTGTTGTTGTTGTTGTTGTTGTTGTTGTTGTTGTTGTTAGTAGTAGTAGTAGTAGTAGTAGTAGTAGTAGTAGTAGTAGTAGTAGTAATAGTAGTAGTAGTAGTAGTAGTAGCAGTATGATGATGATGACGATGTTGATGATGATGATGATGATGATGATCTTTCAACTGTTTGTGTGCTTTGTTGCATCAAGACAATTTATTCATCAAGTATCGTCTAAGCCCTGTTTGCCTATACACTTAACAATGTCACAAATCTCTGAAGTTAGAGAAAACGTCTGCCTTTTCCTTCCTCTAATCCTGGAACATCTTATTCTGTCCCTGACCCATTTGTTTCAGAAGACAGTGAGGACGACGAAGATACAAACGGTGAGTGAAAGTAATTGAGATAACTGAGTGATACTGGACCTTAGATATAATTATAGCGTAATGCTATGAATGCGTTGGTTTGGCTGCATACAAGGAGGTCCTATTTTATACGCCAGTTGGGCCAGCTGGTGTCTGTTGGTTGAAGCAAAAAAAAACAAAACAAAACAGTTACACTCAACGGAAAGTCACCTTCTGGGTATAAAGTTCATTGGGAAACTTATGAGACAAAATGTAATCGAAAAACTACTTCAATATGAGAATTTAGTCAAAATACGATCAGCTTATTTGGAGTATTTCATTGAGTGCATCCACTTGACAAGGTTTTTAGACCTCATGCAGTAGGCCTACATCCCACAGTTATGCAGGGCAGAAAGTAGATCTATGTCTGTATATTTGTGTATGTGATGGTCTCCACGACATTATGTGGCCTTTTTCATTCTTTTACACACTCAAATGATCCGGTCTGATGAGAGAGAGAGAGAGAGAGAGAGAGAGAGAGAGAGAGAGAGAGAGAGAGAGAGAGAGAGAGAGAGAGAGAGAGAGAGAGAGAGAGAGAGAGAGAGAGAGAGAGAGAGAGAGGGAGAGAGAGAGAGAGAGAGAGAGAGAGAGAGAGAGAGAGAGAGAGAGAGAGAGAGAGAGAGAGAGAGAGAGAGAGAGAGAGAGATCTAAAGAAGATAAGTATGATATTGTCAACATTATGTCCGAGTCAGGTTTGTTGAAAATCAACTTATAATTATAGTCTTCAGATTTTTGCACCTTGACATGTTTATCGAGGAAAGGAAAAAAGGTTTTGAAAAGCTGCAGTTGAGATACATTGAAAAATTAATTGTAGAATACTTTTAGCAAACAATTTTATCGGGAAATACGCTGAAAGAATACATTTCTCCATACCATATATGAACAAATTACGAACTTTTTTTTTTTGGCTAATTAGCTAACACAACTAATTAATTCGATTCAGACTTCTCCCAAAACGCCAGCAGAACTTCGGCAAGCTCTTCTTCGTCAGGCAGCAGCGACAGCACCGATAGCGACAGCAGCAGCTGGGAGGACCTCACTTCAACAGACTCGGACGAAACGGCGGCTACAGCTGCAAAAACCGAGGAAAGTCCCGGCTACACTCGCAGTCTGAGCAGTGAACCAAGTCCGATGAAGTTTAAGATAGACACTCTGAAGGCTAGTGGCAGCATGGACAGCCGCATCGGTGAGTCGGTCCTGAATACAAAAAGGTTACAGCCACGCCAACTGAAGCCTAAAGGGCAGACAGATCGGAAGAGGCAAGCAAGGAATAATCCAGAAACTGCCCGTGACTACAATACACATTATCACAATGCCCCACCGGAACAGCATTGGCAAACAAATGACGAGATGGGTCTCGCCAGTGAAGCTTATAACTCTAACTGCCAGCCACCAGGTCTCAATCTAAAGAGCCGGAGGGATCAGTTCATGTCCAACGGCCCACTTAGTCAATTAAGACGCCGATCAGCGGCCTATTTGGAAGACGCGCCTGGTTCCCCTACAGGTACAGATCAGGGGCTTCTTTCTAGAATAAAGGCGCATCTTACAGGAACTGGCCCTGGTCGAAGTTTTCAAGGTTTGGGGGGAATGTTTACTTCGGGTCACAAATATTCTCGTCTCAGTGAATATGAGCCTGAGTGGGATCACACGGCGAATAAAAATATCAATGCTGGGCCGCAAAACAGAAAGAAAAGAAAGAAGAAAAAGGCCTCAATCAGGAACGAGTTTGAAAGATTACCAGCTCCTAATCAAACAGCGAATTTTGTGAACGAAACTATCGTCCCAGAAAGGTCCAGTACGTTAACAGAGCATTCGCAGCAGAGTGTTTTGGGGATGCATGGACAAGGCGGATTTAACAGTCAAAGCACGAGTATCACTAATTTTATCGATACTTACGGTCCTGACGTTCTTAATATGGAATCAAATCACCCTCCTTCAGTCTATGAATATATGGAGACAACTCACACTCACAGAGATTATTGTGATGGCGAGCCGACTCAAGTTTTGCAAAATGAACACTCAGTATTGAGTGTTTCAAATATCTCACCCAGAGATGTCCATACATCCCGGCAGCCCTCAAAAAGAGTTTGTTTTGATGTGAATCCTGGAGAAAAGGAAAAAGAAGCAAGAAGGTCTTCTATCATCGTTAGATGTGCTACTCCGCATCCAAGTCATCGACCCTCCCAGCTACAGATGAGCTCAGATTTAAGCGAGTACGACTTGATTCCTACAAGTCTGAGGCCTCGTCGTCGCCTGCTCGAGGAGAACAAAGTAAAAAGTAACACTGATTCCCCTAGTAGCTGCGTCGTGCCATCATCAGATCTTGATAATGAAGTGGCCGATATAATCTCAGGCTCCTCCAACCTAGCTAGCTCCATTAGTGTCATACAATCAGACGTTCACATCCCTGGTCCAGACTCAAAAAGCTCTCAGTATTATTCCAATCTTGTTCCTTGCGAGGCATCCGTGTCTAACACTGCGGCTGGTCTCCATGTTGGCATGTCACCGGCAATAGTGAAGTCGCCATTATGCAGTTCATCGCTTAGAGATTCAACTTGTAAGGATTCTTTGCTTATAGATGGAGTCACACAGCCAATAATATATGAAAGATCATTGAGTTCGGGTGATACAGCTTATCAATTGGTTTTATCGCCGAATAGACAGGCCTCCGCTCATAGACTGGAACAATCTCCTCACAATACAAGTGGCTCCCCTAAAAACAGTGGTCAGCGAAGTCACATTCGATCATGCAAACGGCGAAGCTTATCCAAAAGTGTGTCTCCCTTAACACCAACCGGTGAGCTTAAACATCAGTCGCTGATTGTAGCGTCTGACACAGCCGACATGAATCCTGCGCATGTAATTGCTGAGCCTGCACCTTGTGCGTTATCAGATGTAAGTCTTTCTTCAACCAGATCGTCTATGACACCACCTCAGGCGGACAATGGAAGCAGCGCTCAAGTCGTGTCCATTCCTACAAAGGGACAGTGTTTGACAGACATGTCAGGCACGCCAGAACGGATAGAGAAGTCACGCCATTCGTGGAAAGGAAGCCCAAACATTTCTACAACCGTTGATCGAGTAACACAGCCTAATTGTAATATGTTTTGTACCACTGTGACTCCCAGCGGTCAAAGAGTCAAAGAAGAAGAGCAGCAAGTAATAATGAAAACGACGGAAGATATGGAGAACACATGGAGTCAAAGCCAAACAGGGGATAAAAACGCATCGGTCAGCGAGAACCAAGGCCATAACGAATCGGCTTGTCGAAAGAGTTTGGTTTCTCCATTTTATTAACTGCTACAATGCGCCAGAGTCAATCAAACAGGTGCATAGGTTTAATAGACTTCGCATGTTCAATTGTTGGTCCACCTTCGAAAGAAAAAATAGCAGCGGGGTAAATAAATTATGAAAAGTTCGTCGAGACTGGTACGACGCTACTTTTCTATACATTTAACCGCACTTGATTTCACAAGTAGGCCTACTATTGAGGAATTTTTTAAAACCAGTTTCTAATAATCATTTATGGTGATTGTTTTGCTGGGTTTTTTTTTATTTTTTTTAAATTATACATTTATTTATGTTTTTGTTTAAGGTATTTTTTTTGGGCTTTTTTTTTTTTTTTTAATGTGTTCCTGTGTATTTTGAACTCTGTGATTGCGCCTTTCCATTAATTTATGTTTAATTTCAGTGCCTTGCTATTAAAGTTATGTATTGTAAATATTGATGGTAGAAATGGAAGTCCCTCTGAAGTTAAGCCTAAACTAGTCTTAGTACATGCAGGTTGGTTGTACATTATTTAAAATGGACCATTGGTTGGCTTACTCTTAGAGTTAAAGCTTTATCTATGGTTGGTTTGTTTTTCCTTTTTTTTTCCAAGAAATACTTATGAGAGAGAGAGAGAGAGAGAGAGAGAGAGAGAGAGAGAGAGAGAGAGAGAGAGAGAGAGAGAGACAGACAGACAGACAGACAGACAGAGACAGAGACAGAGAGACAGAGACAGAGAGAGAGAGAGAGAGTCTATCTCAAAGAGACTGAAAATAGGCAGCTACACTTTCAACTTATCGACAGTTGTTTTTCTTTCTTTCTAGAGTGCGCGTATTTTAAAGTCGTTTGCTTTGACAATTTAAAGGCATTTGAAAGCATTTTTTTTAAATTTGTTCATATATGAAAACAGGAGTATTGTTGTAAAAATACTAAAATATAGAGAAATTTAAGCTAAGCCCAAAGGATTCCGCGCAAACTGGAAAGTAAACCTAAACCTGAATTATAAATTTTAATATTTCATTCTCATAAATAAAAATAATCAATACGAAAGTGTTTTCTTTTTTTTTTTTTTTTCTTCTTTCTTCTTTTTTACATTCCCGGTAGCTGTGACTTGTGCGAGAAGAAATCCATGGAACAAAAATGCAATACAAAACTTGCAAAAAAAATTAGATTTCAGATGCATGCCATCATCACACACAGGCACTCTAATAGTCTACATACTGATCGCGATATGTGGTATAGAAACAAATGAAAGGGAAGAAATGGTGATGAACCTAATTCAAAATATCAGTAAGATGAGAAAAATAATAATGGTCAGAACTTCCGTATGATAGACATACGGTCAGAGACAGATAGAAGGGAAATGATAGAGAAATAAATATATAAAATAAGAAGAAAATACACAAAAACCTTGCTTGACCCCGACGTGATTTGAACACGCAACCTTCTGATCTGGAGTCAGACGCGCTACCGTTGCGCCACAGGGCCTCTCGATTCTTGATAGCAACGTATAATATATATATATAAAATCATCGCAATGTAATCCGCTTCACAAGAATGATGAAAAATGCGTAGAGATTGAAAATGTTGAAAATACAATTTTAATACTATCTTTTTTAAATGCAATAACGCATTTCGTACCTTAAATTAACCGCATCCCTCCATCCCCTAGATCTAGATCTAGATTTACTACGTATAGATCTAGATTCTAGATCTAACTGCCTGTCTGCTTCGATTACAATTAGCTTTCATTCTAATTTCTATCGACATTTCGTTGAGATTGATGGTCATCTAGATCTAGGTCTAGCTAGACTAGTTATAGATCGAGATGCGAGAGACTAATCGAGCGGGTATAAAATCAGGGGGCGGGAGTGAGATGGAGGTTGAAAGGGGTGATATTCTTACGTCAACTTTCTGAAGATTATTAAATTTTACTCTCCATCAAGTCGTTTGTAGTGCTGCCACATTACATCTAAATGACAGCAAGCAACAGTACATATGTACATGCAGAAGAACACATTTATTGAAACAATAGAAATCTTATTTAATGACAATGCAATTTTACAGAACTCTCTGAGAATTGAAGGGTTTTACGTAATTTTTCAAAACTTTCAATAAAGCAATCAATATAAATAATTATTTTCAATGTTCAAAGTCTAAAAATACAATATCTTTTAAAAAGGTCTACAGGTAACAATATTTCTCCCCCTATTTCAGCCAGTTGTGATTTGAAATCAAATGTGTTTCATTGCTTTAATTTTTAAAAGAGCCTGCAACAAATGACAGGATGTATCTTTTCATTTTTTTTCTTCTTTTGTTCTCACTTAACTTCCTGATGTGTCAGTCTCTAGACCAAAAACCTACTTGTTTTTAATGCTTAGCAGGGCTGACATATGAAAATGTGGCCTACAGAAATAATTATTGGTAAATAGGTTCAGATATAGGACGTGAGAGTTGGAGAGCCAAAGTATTATTAAATTTTGTTCCCATTTTCTTTCATGTAATTTAAATCCTCCTTGTTTGGAGTACTGGTAAATTTCCATGCCATTTAAATGATGACATTTTTTTCTCTGTTAATAGTTTTTCAATTTCTTTGCAAAAGAAAAAAAATGCAGAGCTTCCGCGAGAGTTGCATGTTCATTTTCTTGCAGCCACATGCTGCATATTTTAAATCTGAAATGGTTTCTTTTACTGGTGGTGTAAATATATATATCTTGATCTAATCTTACATTTATTTATTTTTTTGCGAATGTCCCAAATTCAGTCATGGTCTAAATGCCAGATCTGTTTTCTAGGTTTTCCGAGATGAATTAGATTTTACAATAGATCCAGACACATTTGTAAACATGTGTCTAAAGTCTATCTAGTTTAACATGTGGCACCACTGTTTTGAGGGCTGTCTTGCTTTCATTCCACGAAATTGGTTACATTTTTGGCTGCTTATAAAAATGTCTCAAGTTCACTCTTTACTCTTCAGTAATGAAAGATTTACTCACAATACACAGAGCTTTATTGATGTGTAAAATCTTTCTTATGCTTTAAATGACACTTAGAAAAGCCTCCGTAACCAGTGTTTCATCACTGTTGATGGGCTTCTATAAGATAGTTCAACTTCTCTTGTTTATTAATTTCATAGTATTTTAAATGAGAATTAAGGCATGTTTTTTTATTCATATCTTAAAGAAAATGAGTGGCACAACAACAAATGAAAGTTATGAAGTAATAACAGCAATAGCTTTAACAAAGAAACTGCAGTTTTTAATTTCATACGAGTGCTGTTCTTTTTTTTTTTTGCGCCATATACAGCAGATTTTTCTTCTAATATAAAGGACTTGACACAAATTTTAAGCAAATATTTTATTTCGATGATTTCAATTCCATTGCTTTTCACAGTCAGGTTGTTTCATGTATCAGGAACAGTAAAAACCTTGATTCAAATCAATAAACGCACAATCTTTCTAAAGATTATTCTTTTCTAGCTCTTTTTGCCTCTGTCTGCATTGACTGCAACCTGTATTTCCTGCAAGCAAGAGAAAGGAAGTAAATCATATTTGATTTCAAGATTAAACATATAACAAACAGTGCAGTTTCTCTTTCCATACGTGCTGATTAAATAAAAAATAACAATGCAAAAATCAAATCTGTACAACCAATTTCCCCATTGGCCAATTTCTCTTTAAAATAAATTGAATAATTCTCAATTCTTTTCTTCTTCTATTTTTTTCTTTAAGAAAAGGCTTCTATATATACACAATAGAAGTTCAGACTTTCCTTTCAACAATAACATATTTCGATGACAAAAACACACACACAATAAAAAATGTTTTTTCTGCCCGTTACCCTAATTACATGAAACTACATTATTTGAAATCAAAGATAGAAAAAGACAAAACGAAAAACAGAAGAAGTATTAATTAAATTAATATTTGCCAGCCAGTTTTATTTTGTTGGTTGTTTTTTTTTTAAGTGGTAACACAAGCTTTGTGGCCAATTTACTTTTTTCCACTAATTTTTCCATGCATTATGTCCTATCTTGGTTACACCCATGAAACCTCCTTGGTGCAAAATTTCACTATGCAACGAAAAGAGACAAAATCAAAAGAGCATCTAAACTGAAAAAATGCACTCCTCCCTCTTTACAAGTTGATAGGCCAATATTGTTAGCATCATATATCATATGTCAGATTCAGAAAATATCTACATAAATATCATTATAAGGTTTTCTTTTATTTTTCTTTTCATTGCTCATGTTTTATGATGAAAATTATGTGCTTATGTAATGCTTTTTTTTTTCTCAAAATATCATTGTGAAAAAGAAGAGGTCAGTAGAGAAGCAATCATGTCATAGAGGACGGTATGGATCATGATATTTTACCCACATCTTTAAAAAATAGGTAACATATATAAATTTGTGATTAAAGTGTCAGCTGTAAAAATAAAGTCATACATGCAGATCTGAATTGTGTAAAAAAATAGATAAAAAAAAAGCAAAGAGTACAGCATTGTTTGTCAAGAAGAAAGAGAGATACATCCAATAATGATCAAAGAGTGAAAAAAGTAAAAGAGAAAGAGAGGAAGAGAGGAGACAGGGTGACACAGATACAGAGTCAGGGAAAACAAAGGGGCAAAATAAGTGAGCAAAATAAAAAAACAGGGACAAAGAGAGATAAAAGAGAAAGTAGAATGAGTACAACAGAAATTTATTGAAGGTTTCCACTACCTTTTCTTCTTCATTTTTTCGTATTCTTTGGGCACCATGGTGAGGATCTTCTTACGTTCAGGAACATGGTTGGCCAACCTACATCTCTCTCTTCTGTAAAGAAGAGAAACCAATGATTCAGATTACAAAAAAATTTGAAAATTTATATTTGATTAAAAAAAAAATTAAACTCTTTATACCTCTATAAAATGAACTCAGATTACGCCAAAAAAAAATAATTGACACAAATGATTGTCACTGAATATCACGCTTCTCCTACCATCATCTCTATCAATCTCTCTGTCTCGTCAACACTTTCTACCTCACTGCAATTTTTCCTACATTTATCTCTCTATCAATTTGAGGTTTTTTTTTCTTACTTTTTTTTAACCTATTGCAGTTATTCAAGTTTTCTTTATCTCCTACACTTCAGCTCTGTTGTCTTTTAATATTTTCTCCTCAATAATTGTTTTTTTAAATTTCAACCAAATTATACAACTCTTGATAACTGACATTATTTAAGCTGTCAGAGAGGAAAGTAGAAGAGTCAAAAGCAATACACCTGCCCCCAGGGTTTATACACATATATACATACGTCTTCAATCGCTGACTACCCTTCATATCTAAATTTATTACCTCCCAGACAAAGCGCCCAACATGTAGAGTATAAGTTAACTTTTAAAGTTGTAACATTATTTTATTGATGCCCAATACATCCTTGCTTTATCTCACTTAACCTGAGGATGGTAAATTTGACACGCGTTCAAACTTCAATCCTAGGTTAATTTATCGATGTAAAGAGGGAAAAAAGGAACTTTGTCGATCTCTCATTGAGCCCAAAGTCTCGTTCAGTCAAGCTCGTTTAAATTCAAGGTTCACTATAACAATAATTGACCTTCTTTTCAGCTAAAACATGCTTTCTAGAGTCTCAGAGGGGTAAAAAATGAATACAAAGCCTTGTCGTTTTACCATTTGCTATTATCATAAAATATTTTTACTTTCATTGCTCACCGTGCTGGTTTCTTTATGGCTATCATATACTCTGGTACAGGACATCCAGCTTGCCGAATCATGTTGGCAATACTGAGAAAATAACCAAGCATGACAATTAATTATATCGGAATATCTTTGAAATTTCTTTTTCCTTTATGAGGATCTATAACACACGTGCAAAGTTTTGCTCTATCTTAACTTCCCTTTTTTTTTGTTGAATGAAGAAAAGAGGAATGGCAGTTATCCTTGCTCTTGATTTAGCAAGGAACCCTAACTCAATCTCAGCTTATTTTTTGTTATTGTCCTTTTATCTTTTTTCTTCTCCCTCTGTTCATTGAATATATAAAAATCGATTTTATGTCTTGATCATAAGAAAAACTTTTAAAATAAGCTTCAATTCAAATAATATCACCCATGAGTACCTAGACCTTTAATCTTCAAGTTCTTATTGATAATGGTAATTACATAAGAAAGAAAAAAAATTATTTTCCCTTCACAATTTTTTTTCAGTTAGACTTGAAGCAAAGGATTGATTATTTATTTTTTCTCTCATAGCCTCATTTAAATCTATATAAAACATTGGACTTTTCAATAAATTTTCCAAATCGGAACCAATTAACAAAATATAAAGACACACACAAATGCTCAAAGTAAGGTATATTTAATCTAAAATACCTTTTGTAAATTTAGTATATCTCTTTCCAGTTCTCACCTTCTCAAGTTTATTTTATCAGATTCTGTAAAAAAGGTTACAGCTTTTCCTTGTCTACCTGCTCGACCAGTTCGACCTGTTTCATATAAAAACAAGACAATCCTTGAAAGTGACAAATTGGTTTCAGCTTGTTTATAAGGAGACAGACTGACAGAATACGAACAACCTGGCAAAATTAAAATCTAGTCATGCCTCACAGTGAATCAAATGCTCAATGTAAGGTTGACCAACATCAATCATGATTATCACAAAATGTAACATTCTGTTGACATAAGATAAGCTAAAATTCTAGAACCCGATTATCTGTCTTGGCTATAAACAACAACAACAAAATAATTAAATTTACAGTGCCTGGAATTCTTTTCTATTTAATTACATTAGCAATAATGAAGAATAACTGTCTTGGACCTGAGGGTATTAAGAAAAATGGAATAGTAACATACACCCTGATTGAATTTAAAAAAAAAAGGAAATTATCTTTGCTATAATGCAAGATAAATTGCAAGTATTTTATAATGTGCCCATTGGAAATGTCACAATATTTTGAGAATACTGTCAAAGTTTTCAGGATGGTACATAGAGACAACATAGATTTAAGAAATAATGATTAAGCTTTGCATTTGCAAAGCAAAACATTTGCTTGTAACCTCTTACCTATTCTATGAATATAACTAACAGCACTTGTGGGAAAGTCATAGTTGATCACAAGGTTAACACCTTTGAAGTCAATCCCTCTACCCATTAGCTCTGTGCAAACAAGGAACCATGTGCGTCCCACTCGGAAGTCTCTGATGACTTGATCACGCTGCTCCTGAGGCCGGTCAGCATGTATTACATCTATATGGATGCCATCATACATGAGCTCTGTGTGAAGCTCTCTAGCACGCTCTTTAGACTGAACAAATACAAGGACTGGAGGGGAAATACCCTGATGAATTTAAACAAATAAAGCAGACATAAAAATTAATTGAAAATATAGTTCAACTTTCATTCATTGAAGTTTAGTGATTTAGTCATAGCAATAAAATTTATTAGAACTATACCTTGAGATGATCTAAAGTATACCATTCCCACCTAATATGTTAGTTTTCTGATTGGCTGGATGCAAGAAAACAGTGGCGTATAGTGAAAAATTTTTACATGAAAATTCTTCTCTCCTTCATCTTGGTTCTGGCACATCATATACAGTATGTAATAAAACGCTAATGGTTTTTCTATTTTCATTTTAGAGAAAAAGATTGGTTTTGTTCAATAGTAGCATAAATAGATTAAACTACCGTATTTGTTCCAATAGTAGCGCCGGGCGCGTGAAAATGAAGAAGGGTGGGGGGTGCATCTAAAGGAATGTTTTGGATGACTTTCTTCAAAGACAAAGTGCTGCCGTTTCCGCCGTCGCCGCCCTCCCCCCCCCCTCTAGTTAGTTTTAGAGTGCCATGGTTGGGTGAAGAAAGCGACGCGTCATTCGAGTCCGATGACTACGAGGACTGCAATAGTCCAGGACATTAACCTCAGACGCCTTAGTACTGACTTTGACATCCCCAATTTGAGATGACAATTGCAGTATCATAGTCATTCATTGTTTACATGTGTTGTCTGTTGTTATCATCAGATCTATCGCTTAATAAATGTTTCGAGTTTGAGTTTAATAAGAATCTTTTGTTCTCGAAAGTGGTGTTTTTTAAGTGTTGCTTGGATGGGAAAGGGGGGGGGGGGCGTTATTAGAGATGGCGCTACTAATGGAGGGAATACGGTATGTATAATATGTGCAGCTACTCTCAAGACCAAATGACATCCCGAAGTGGCGGCCTTAATATCCATTTTATTGAAAATGCATCAAAGTGATTCAAAAGTCTTACAGCAAGGGGATCATGGGCCTTCATATTCTCTAAGACCAATAAAATTACTGTTGTTTTAGAGGCTAAAAATTGATTACAATATATATATATATATATATATATATATATATATATGCCAGTTATGATATTTGTGAAAGAATGCTTCATTTATGAAGACCCTATGCATGTCTGAACTTTGACATTTAGTTAGGCCTATATTTACCTAAAATATCATCAATCTGAAAATGTTAAGAGTATCATTTTTTAACATTACAAAAGAAGTGAAAAAGAAGAAAGTGTGGGACTAGTGTGAGGCAAAAGCTAATAGTTTGCAAACATATTACTTTCAATTTTGTTTGGTCATGTTTTAATAACTCATACAATAGAACATCTGTCGTATTGTGGAAAATATGGACCTCTGACTATGATTGTACGAGGTATACCTTACCTCTCGAATCAAGTTTCTGAACGCCACCAGCTTTCCGTCCTCATCCCCTGTAAATATGAGTCTTTGATCCACTGTATTTGTTGCTGTATTTCTGTAGTGGGGAGAAAGAATTAATCATAATAACATGTATAAGAATTTATATTTTGTGATAGTTGTGACGTTTTGTTTATTTTTTCAATATACAATATGAAAAATATTTGATGAAAACATGAAAATTGTACATAAATGTAGGATGAAAGATACTAGGGTAAGAAAAAATGAGCCAATAATGCATTCAGATGGTGACTTCTGTATTACATTTGAGATAATATAATAAATCTTAATGTTCAGAGAAATATTGATGCATTTTAGCATAATTTTTTTTAGCTGCCTTGAACAAAATCTATTGGACTTTGATAAATCCATCCAATTATATTCAGATGAGTTATCTCATTGATTCTGCAAGTCTGTACCACAGTGTGTTCCAACACAAAATCAACATTATTTTGTGAAAATTAGGTTGTCATCACTTACTTTGCTCCTACATAGACCTGCACCACATTGTCAAGATTGAGTCTACACCATTCCTCCACATCTTGGGCAAATGTAGCACTGAACATAGCACGATGGAGTTTAGGAGAGCTGCATGCTGTATAGATGGCACCAAGCTGATGAAGAGGAATGAATATGACAATAATAGAAAACTATTACTACCGGTACGGGGAAAAAAGGCAAATCTTCTTAAGCATTGATAGATAAATAAGCCAAGCATACAGAATGTTTGTGAGTCGTTGTTTCTTTGGGAGACATGGAACAGAGATGCCTGAACTTTTTTCACCCCCACCCCCCAATCCCACTCCACACAAACACACCTACATGCATTTTCAATTCTCATTTTCCCAAGAAATGAAAGTTAGAGTCATGCCTGACATTCGCTTGTATGCTGGATTTGTCCTGAAAGGTATGCTGGATGTTTAATTTTGTTCTGTTCACGTATGCTTGAAAATAGACCTATGCTGGATGTTTATTAAAATAAATCTACTTTGTTTGCGCATGCTTCAATGGAATTGTTAGGGGAAGTTATTCTTCTAAACCAATCTGTTTGAGTAAGATCGTCTTCATTGTACTTCATTCTCTTTAACAGCAAGTATGTAATTTTTTCTCATAGCCACATTTTTCCCCTTTAAATTAAGTTTACCGGCAATTTTAGAATTGGAAAAATTTAAAATTGCTGGCAATTGCCGGAAAAGTGGCATCTCTGATGGAAATACTATGCAATGAAAAAAGAAAAAATCTTTAAAAAAAAAGAAGAGAAAACTTGTATTTATTAGCAAATGAACTTATGAAAGTTTAAAATTAAATGATGCAATATTTTTACAAGTCTTACCTACCTTGAAGAACCGAGAGAAAAACTGGTCATAAAATCCAAACAAGAAAAGGCAAAAAAGTTTTTTTTTTCCTTTAATTACCTGGTACTAATAGTCTGGAGCTAAAACTACTGACATCTTTAGACAAAATGGTACTCACTTGGTCTCTGAATCCTCTTTTCCCTGCCTCAAAAAGCTTGTCAGATTCATCAACTATGAGCCACTCTACACTGTATTTTCATAAAGAATCAAGTCAAAAAACTTGGTAAACAACAGAAAATTTTATAAAAATATAAATGGTTTTTAGATTGTATACAGCAAAAGAGGATTCTTGTCTCTGAGATAGTTAGAAAAAAGAATGACTTTCAAGTAAATTCTTTTTTTTTTTTTAGCCTAGAGATAATGCCATGTAAGTTTTTCATAACATCCTTTATGTAAAAAAAACAGAAAGGAAGAAAAAAAGAAAATATAGATAAACATTTCTTCTCAAATAATAGAAAATAAAACAGCAAAAAAAAGAAAAAAATTACAAGAAAAAGATGCCAACATTAGACAAATAAAAAAAATCAATAAGAAGAATAAAAGGTCCATTCAAGAGCTTGGAATCGTTCAACCTTTTTACAGTGAACCTCCGACTCAACCAATCTGTCAAGTTGAAAAGTTTCTCTGATCCAAGAGACATGTATGTCAAGTCATTAGATAACAAGGATGATAGTTTGCAGCAAAATACAAGAATTAAACAATCTCCCTTCTTTTCTACCTAGATGAGTTTTATATATATTTCTTTGTTTTTTGTTGCATCTGATTTCATGTCTAGATTTCATTTGCCACTTTACATTCTGCTGAAAAACACAGACCTTAAAATAATTGAAAATCAAATATTTTAAATTTCTTGAAGCCAAAGCTGGTTTGGGGTAAGTTCTTTCTATAAAAGATGTTAGAGAGAACAAAACAGGGGAGGTATTTCTAGTTTTTTGGGAGGCAAGGTTACTATACAATTAGAAATTTTCTTTTGTTAACATAATAAAAATTTACTTTTAAGTGCTTTTCTTAAAAAGAATCCCAACTTAAGGCACAAATCCATAAAAAAATGTGTGAACTGAAAGACAATGAAATTATTTTACTTGCCTGTGTAGCATTCAGTATTATTATGATGAGTGAATCATTGGTATCACGAAAGAAAAAACCTAAGTGGCATCATTGGTGAGTTTTCATTTTTTCTTCCATTGTCTTGTTTATCTATACTCCTTGAATTACTGACAACATAAGGTGGACCTTGCTCATAAAAACATGAAAAATTTTGCATTATTTCAATACTACACATGAAATACATGTATATAAAAAAAAGACTCACTCTTTTACACAAACCAAGGGTGGTTCTGTTTGGAGCAAATAGACAAGTCTATTTGGTGTTGTCACAAGGATATCTGAAACAGATTTGAAGAAAAGGTTTTAAACTCAAAGCATATAAAATAAACGCAAATCTTAACATGACAAAATGGAGATAAACACTTAAAAAAGCAGAAAAACTGATATTTGGCAAGGTTAAGAAATTGCAAAAAAAAAATGTTGTAGTGTAGATTTTAAAAACAGTGAAATTTTGTCAGCAAGATTACACAATTGAATTTAAAAATATAATAAGAAGTTAGTATTTATGCCAAAAAAGGGTATAAGATACAAGTACAGTTGAGTACAATTAGGTCAAACACTATCCCTCAAAATCATTAATTACTCAAACTCATCCTTTTCCTCGTGCTTATTCCCTCGTAGTAACTCTTTGTTTCCTTATTTCTACTTTTTAGTCAACTAGTGCAAAGTTACAACAAGTATTCATTAAACAAAGGTAGTCTCTTAAAAAAAAACTAGATGGACGGTGACTTCAGCACATATCTTGTTATTCTTTAAACAAACATGCCCTGTCTGTCCTTCTAACTATGAGTCGTCTTTAAGCCTTTATCGTTTTACAGGGACAAATAAGGTTCAGTAAGGGCAAATCTTGCGTGCAGCACACGGGATGACATTCAATAATTTTTTTTCTCACCTGCTATTGTGTCTATCGCTTAAGTGAAGATTCTTATGCAAGCACAGCCTCTTAGTTTCGAATTTGTGAAGATGGGAGTGAAAAAAAGCTGATACTTTTTATTTTTACGAATTTTTTTCATGAGGTCACTTCTGTGAGGCACAGCAGCGCTAGATCTAGATCTTGTAAACTTTCACTTGCAGGCAAATTACGTGATGGATTAATTTTTTGGTCAATTATATAAAAATTTTCTACATTTCAAAAAAAGCATTTTATACTTAGTACCGGTATTCAAATTTGTTTTATTTTAAATGTTTATGGTCAAATTTCATGTAAATTGATTAATTAGGAATGTCATGGTAATTTTTTTAAAACTGCCCTGAAAGGCTGGCCTTTAACGCTTGTGAACCTCAAAACAGCCCTGGGGTTGAGTGAGTTAAGTTCTGATGTCCAAGGGAAAGTAAAGATATTTAGAAAATATATGTTTTTGAAAAAAAAATAAAAAGCATATCAAATGAAAACATTAAACTTTAATATAAAGGATCAAATTTCCCAAAGAATAAGAGAAATTATTGCTCAATTGCATAGGCCTATGAAAGTTATCAAGTTAAAACCAGCACAAAATATAACAACTTTAAGGCTGTTGCTTTCAAAAAGTCCACAGATGGCTTGAACGACAATAACATTTAGACATTCCTTTATGTAATAATAATTTGAACAAGTATTTTTTGTGTGCTCCAATTTACCAAAATTTTGCTTGGCCTTTTTTAGTGCAGTCGCTTCTTTTTCAATAAAGCAACTGCGGAGTCCAGTGCCTTTACTCAGCTTTCTAAATTCAAGGAGAATCTGTCAAAGACAAAAACAATGAAACCCTTTTTAGAAAAACTCTTATGAGCCAAATATTCTCAATCAATTCTGAAGAACAAAATTGAAATCTGTTTTCTTTCTAAAACTGCCATTATCAAATTGTTATTAAAAAGAACACTTGCACTTTTTGTTCTCCTTTCAATTCAATAAGCATTGCATTGAAACATATAAAGAAGACATATCCTTGATTGCTATTTTCTAATGAGAATCATGATTTACATTTCAAATGTTCCCTGAATGACAAAACTTAGGAAAGGCGTAAATATAAATTTTCAAACTGAGATAAATAACACAAAATTTGAAGCATTTTGTAAATAACGTAATTAATATTAAAAATAATTTTTTTGAGTATAGCATTTTGTAGAGGACTCCTCTAAGATAACTTCACAATATGATATAAATTGATCCTATAAATGTTTTTTTATGCAGGCACTTTAGTGAAGAACAGGACATGCCAAAGGAGTTTAGATGTAATATACATGTATATTTAAAAATGAAAAAGATGACAATGAGTAGTTTTCAACTCTTAAATGATAAAAAAGAAAGTTCATTGCTTTTAATAGGCCTTTTGAAGTTTTGAAAATGCAATTGAGACATCTCATTTATTTGAATTTGTTGCGACTAAAAAAAAAATCTACATGAGGGGTTCTATCACAATGATCCATTGTGCTGCAATATATGGTCCTCTAACTCGTGCAACTCTTTATTCATATTTCCTTAAAATGACTTTATCAAACTTGAGCATTTGTGGGTTAAAAGAGAATGGAGACAATTTTATTAACACCCATACCATAAAAATTCTAACATAAGAAACATATTGAGGTGTTATGTTTGAGGGTTAAAAATTACTTTTAAGGTAAAAAGGGGCCAGACTCATAGTAATTGCTTTGAAAGCACATTATATACATGCCTGTCTGGCCAGTTCTCTGGTTGGTGCAAGGACAACAGCCCTGAATCCACAATTCTCGGCCTTTCTCAAGTGATGCAGGATAGGAAGAATAAATGCAGCCGTCTTGCCTGATCCCGTTGGTGCACATGCCATAATGTCTCTTTCCTGACGCAGAAAACAAATAAAAAAGTTCAAACCAAAGAACTAAAGGACAATGAAATTCATTTTCATTAAATAAACAATCTGTTTAATGTATTTCCAATATTCCTTGACATATATACTCTTCTCCTATTTGAGTCTCTCAAGGTCTAGCATCAGGTGTGATACGTTTTTAAAAAATCCATATAGATACATGATGCACTTTGTTTTTCTACTTTCAGATCATGAATACTCTAAAATTTTAAATTTAACCTTGCATAATTTGATACTTACATTCAGCATGACAGGAATAGCCTGCCTTTGAATGCCTGTCGGTTCTTTATAACCCTGACTATCAATATTACGCAGAAGCTCTGGTTGAACTTTGTAATGGGTCAAGAGTTCCTCAAATGATCCCAAAGGATCAGGAATGTCTGTACCAAGCACATGAATATGGTGTTTATTTCTCAGCTGCCGAATCTAAGAATAAAAGAAAAAAAAATTTTAATGAAAAATGTGTTATACATGCAAGCAATGTTAACAAACACAACATTAAACTTATGTTCAAGAGAAAAGCAAAGATCATGAGGGCTGTGTATAAAATCATCTTATACATGCAAAGTCTGAATCATTAATTGAACATAATTATATAAATCTGAAACACATGAAAACAATTCTAAAAACCTGTATCACTGTTGTGACTGTAAATGCTTTGTTTATTATGTTTGTACACAATTACCTTTGTCAATGTGATGTTAGGACCTTGGCTTGTTTAAGCAGGGAACAGGGTGCCAAAAAAAATGATCTTCACTATTGTTTCATTAAAATATCTATAGATATTTGGAAAAAAATGAACAAATGCATTTTAATCACAAACATTTTGACAATCACACTGATACCTCTTCAGTTTTCTTTGAAGCTGTTTGAGCAGATGATTGTTTTTTCTTTCTCTTTTTCTTCTTTTTTTCAGAACTGCTTTTGCACGAAAGACTTCCCTGGCTCTTATGCCTTGTTGATGCTTCAGCTGAGATATCTTTTACTGGTTCAGGTTTATTTTTTATAACCTGATAGGGCAAAAAAGGATTGCTTTGATTATTTATTTATACCCATATAAACCTTAAATCAATTTTAAGAAGTAAGCAAGTGATTATTGTAAAAAAACAAATCACAGCTATATATATCACTGAATTGTGGCCTAGGGTTCATGACTAACTTTATTCATCAAAAATAAAATTTTTTGTGTAGTTGCTGTTGATTTATTTATTAGCTATAATGTCAACTTTTTTTCTGCTGGGTATTCATTGAAATAGAAAATTTCTGATGTCCTAGACTTTGCCAATGCGGTAACTTGTAAGAATGATTTCTAAAGCCTGTCTTAGAAGACCGTCTAAGCCAAGTCCTAAACCACTGCAAAAGCAAAACAAAATAAAAGCACAGACTTTGGAAAGTTTCCTAATTTGCACAAATGATGTTATCAAATTTATCATAATTCATCGGTTAAGTTAGAAAGGATGACCTGATGGTCAAGCACTCATACAAAATTTATGGCCCTTTTTCCTTTGTTACCCCAGGCTTATTTATCTTAATCTTCCATCTTGTAAATCACAACAATATTTTATCAGTTACAGAATAGATCTAGTTGAAATAAAACAAAAATAAAAACATTTCAACCAAACAACATTTTATAATGTTCTATTTTAAATATGTTTTTGTGGGCTATATAATTTTAACTTATATCAGATGTGACAGAATTCAAAATTACTAACAGTAATACAATCCACTTTTCAGGTAGAAGAATCAAGTGAAGGAATTTACAGGTGACATAACAAGTCAAATGAGAGAGTGCCAAATTCGCTAAGTCAAGTCTCAGTCAATTACATAAATGTTTTTTTTTTGTTTCTTTTTTTATTTCAAAATCTAGATCTAGATCTAGATCTAAATCTGCATTTATAATTTCTATTTAGAATCTAGGCCTATATATTGTTAAAAGTAGAATCTAGACTAGATCTAGATAATATATCTAGATCAAGACGTCTACAGAAATTTCATTTTTCACAATTTTTTTTTGTTTGTTTTAAATAAGCCATCCGGCCTAGCTTTGTAAGTTCATCTAATCTATCAGTATCAGAGCCCAGTCTCTCTTCATATATTGCTTAAAAGATCTACTAGATCAAGAAAGACTCAAATTTAGAACTACCTTCTGGAGATGTGGAAACTAAAATCAGGGGAAGGCAGCCTTCAGAATATCGATAATGGGTCACCAGAAATCTAAGACCTTTTAGTTCGTATATGACCTATCTCTCAAAATTTCAATAAATAATTTGTATAGTCGGAATAAAGCATACCTTCAAGCGCTCTGCATCTGCTCCAAAACGTTTAAAATCAAATTTTGCAAAAGCTCCTAGCTTCCAAAATAACTTATTTCCATCCATTGTAGTGCCGACTTGTTAAGTTGTGACTGAAAGTGAAAGCGAAAACGAAAGTTATTACAAGAGCCTATTGACACAACGAAAGTTAAAATCATTGCGTTGTCTTCTCAAGGCGTAGCCGGCTTGTTTCATCGACCCATAGCAAAAGCCGACAGTGAATTCGCCACTGATGAGCAGATCTAGCTCCGACTATCTCGATCGCCTCACCCATTCGACGTTTATCTCCAGCTTGGTTCGATAACATACATGTATAAGTATGAAAGCACAATTAGAAAGAGACAACCAGAATGTCGATGCTACAGAGGTGATGAACTTCAAAAAGATGACCGTGCAAGAAAAGCTGGATTTCATAGACGATGAGATCAAGAAAATATATGTATTCTGCGCAAAATCCGGTTACAGCTCCAGTCAAGTAGAAAATTTTGCGCGTCCTTTTTTTCAAAGGAACGTACATCATCTGGGCCCAAGCATATGGGTCAGTGGTAAAGCCTGGAAGCGACGAGCAGTTGCCCTGACCACGGTTCTAGTTGCGACAGTTCTCTTGTTCAGATTTGATCCTGCCTACAGATTAGCCTGTGCATTGAGTAAACAGAGCGCCATTCAGGTAAGAATAAAGACTCTTTCGTATATATATTTTTTAAATTAAGTTTAACATATAGAATCCGTGGAAAATAAAAATCGTGTTATTTCAAACATTCAAGAAAAAAAAAATCATACGTAGGCTAAAAATCTGCCATGTGACATCTTTAATTTCTTAAGCAAACCTGTAGGTAGGTTTGTAATGTTAGTAAGCGAGAGGTGCTTTTCAATTTTATCGTTATTTTTGTACATCACATACGACGGAATTTTCAAAAAAGCCCATGAGTACAGAGTACTTCGAGGATATTAATGGTATTAATTCATTTTCGGCGACGATTTTATTTTATTCAAGCAGGTCTTAGTTGTTTTGAAAGAGGCATGTCTCAGACACGTTGAAAGATAAATATATGTAATTTCAATAAATTTACTTTCTGCGCCGACCGCGGATGCAAATTGTTTTGGCCATTCACTTAACGAATCTTGTGCTTTTGACTGTTTTTTTTTCTTTTAATACACTTTGGTTACTTTTTTTTTACCCCTGGACCTAAGAAACATTTATGGAAGATAGAATAGGAAATAATAAATTGGCTACCAGTGTTTTTAGAATCGGACCTCTATGATTTTAATACTGGTACATTAGTTTTGAATTTCTTTGTAAGATGTATAATCTCTGCGTATCCTTACCTGAGCTTTGTGTGTGTGTGAATGTGCGTGCTTCAAGCTGAAATGTATTTTTTTTTTTTTTAATTTGAAGGTACTTGATACCTTTCTTATATTTTCCACAAAGAGATTCACACGTAAACAGCCAACAAAAAAGTAACTAAAAACTGAAATAAATAAAATTAAGTCATTATTATATAGTTGTTGTTGTTTTTTTTTAACCCACTTAATAAATAAATCATGTAAAAATATTAAGGTAAAAACAGCACGAAGAATAGGAAAGAATTTTTTTTAAGAAATGAAAATAAAAAATGTTGCGCAAAGGTATGGATAACGAGAGAAGGATATATATAGATATGCTATATTTAGGATTATTACGTTATAATTTCATCACATAACAAGAAAGGGAAACTCTAGAAGAAATCTTAAAGCGTCTCAATGTAGTTTTGATCTCACATAAAACCAAATCAATAGCTTACCAATATTAATTGTAATTGCCGAGTTGTAATCTCTGATATTATAAGTGAAACATTTATTTCCACATTCAACTCTGTTTCATCTTCAAAATGCTGTATATCTGATTAAAAAAATGATTTTACATTCTTTTCAGTAGCTACATCTTTGTGAAACTGAAGTTGTATTTAACCTTGAGTTCCAGTGCCAACCGCTTTAAAGAGAATTTATGGTTTTAGTTCATATTGCTTAGATGAACTAATTTTACATTTGTGACGTTAATTTTTTTAACATGAATATCAGTTGGTAAAATTTGGTGGCGAGATGAAGGCAGGGAGATTGTTTGATCGCATTAAAATGAAGATGCTCAGGGACCTTTCGAATGGTTCTTTTTCCCATTGTGTAAATCACTTAGCTTAAAATAGAGATAAGTTAAGGTGCACATTAAACGACCCAATACACTTTAGCCATTTGCCGGAGGCGCAGTTTCTTTTAGATAATTATGTTAATAATAAATTTGATTTTTTATTTGGAAATTCTGCACTA
>JAWDGP010004473.1:272500-275000 GCA_033675545.1 Elysia crispata
AGGCTCACCCGGCCTGCAGTTGTCGGATTGTGAGGTAAAACTATTTTGGTCGATATATGAAATTAACAGTAGCAGTATGATAATTATATATTTCATAGTGAAAAAAAAAGTCGCGACTGAAATATGTTTTGAGCCAACTTTAATTTGTTGAGATGAGGTTAATATTACTACAGAAAAAAAAAATCTGACGTGCATTACACGCTACGATTTGCATTTTTATATCAGTGGTTCTAATGTGATTTGAGGAATGTGTCCATCAAATTGAGGGTATTGTTGCAATGTTTGTCGATTAAATTAAGTTATGTTCTTCCTTTTCTTCTTTTGTAATTTCATAGGGCTTATTTCTAACTCATCCTGCGACAACTTATCAGGAAGAACGCATACGCACCAGTATTCATTAGATCCATACCATTCCCACAATAGCCTCTGGTTCGGTTCACATCTTTAGCATTTACTTAAATCATTATTGGAAATTAGTCGCTTAAAGCCATTTTGGAAATATACCAGGATTTCCAACTAAACATGTTTTATTTATTATTTTTTTAAAGATCTTTGCAGTAAAGTTTTTGCAGGTACTGAGATAATATTCCACAATTAGATTAAGACAATGCTATTTTACAGATTTGCGAGGGCGTGGACTCTGTGGCTCGAGTTAACAACCTGGATCCTGAACAACTCATCAAGTGGTATATCAGCAGAGATGCCCCAGTCATTGTGGAGGATGGGACCAGGGACTGGGGAAGCGCTGCTAACCACTCTTCATTGGCTTCTTTTGCGAAGGTTGACTTTACAGCTGTACCTCAACATGGGAATTAATTTTGAGAAATTATTTTAAACATTGGGTGATGGCTTCTTTAAAAATTAGGAGTTCAGACTCTAACGACTATAGAACATCCAGAGTTTATTTACCTTGTATGCTACAAATATATCCATTGCAATGAAATTAAAAGAAGAAAAAAAGGTTTTAAGCATGTTTCAATTTTCAGTAAACAATAAGTGCGAAAAGCACAGACGAGGATTTTCTTTTTATACCCAAAGAGGTCCTCGACACACTAAGGAAGGGGGAAAAACAGCATGTGGTTCCTAGCATGACAAGTTAAAAAGCATCTGGCATTCTACTAATAGGATCCAAGGCCCCGAGTAAGCCAAAAGGCGCTCCTTAAATAATCATGTGGTTTTAATCGTGATAGTTCACTAAACAACTCATCTGGATGAAGAAAATCTAATATTTAACCTTTGCATATATAATTACACAATTTTTGCAGTGAAAAAAAAAGAATAAATTTACCCATTTAAATAAGTTATGCAGTACATACTTATATTAACTCTTACAATGGAAGTTACCTCTGACATATTTTTTTTAAATAAGAGTAAAAACATTTACGATAACACAAGACAAAGATAAGAATTTGTCTTATGTTTATGAATATTATGCAAGAGAAATATAAAATCAAATTTATGTGTAACTTTGTATTTCTTAAGAATAGAGCTCCTTTTTTACTGCGATCAATTATGAGAGAACATTTATGTTTTCTTCACACTTAGACGTTCATAGATGATCCAGTGCTGCCCCGCTACCGAAGTTGCCAGTTTGCCACTAATTTACGTCTGAAAGATATGGACCACGTTGATCTTCTGGGGCAGTTAGTACAAGGACAGATGGACAAGTTCTATGCCCAATGGTATGCTCTTGTAATATTTATGGGTTCAATACAGCTGCGGTTCTATTAAAATGAGAATTTTGAAGAGTGAAAGAAAACCTACAAAATAAAATGTTTTCATGCTATCAGGAGTTTTTGCCGCTATTCAGTGACGTATAGAAAGATTAGAAAATGTTCTGTTTGTTTGTTGTTGGTTTTGTTGTTTTTTGTTGTTTTTTTTTTCAATTTAAAAGGATTCAAATACTTCAGTTTGGTATCTTATTGCACTAGAAATCGGAAATGGAAAAAAAATAATTCACTCTGAAGTGTCTCCAAGAAATTTTCCGGGGCTCATTCTGTTTCTGTTCACTTTTTTAGTACAATAAGGGCATTATTATTTTTCATGTCTGTTTATTTAAAATCTGGCAAACTATTTTGCAGTCCATGCTTAATATAAACGGAACTTAAAGCCTTTTGAAAGTTTTTTTCGGAACATTTTGAATGTAATCCAAGCCAAGGACTGCCTACTTTCAAGTTTGTTGTTATTTTAAACGGATGCCTCTTTTATTTTATTTTCTCGCGAAAACTTTTCATCATACCAAAATCCAAATTTTATTTTTATGCAGTTCTTAATATAAAATACTTTTTTTTTTTTGTAAAGAAAAAAAGAGAGGGACATTGTAATCGTATTCTTAACAAGATGCGATAACTGTACGGTAATCACTTCTTCATTGAATACGATTTGCTAGATGTCAGCCCTTGCTGGATTCCTCAGAGTGCCCAGCTTGCACTGTTTCGTTCTGTCTGAGCATTCTTCACCAAGTATTGGTCAGTTTGGCGCGGAGTGTTTCATTGCTATT
>JAWDGP010004473.1:280000-327500 GCA_033675545.1 Elysia crispata
GATTTGTTTCTTTTAGATTTTATAAATGTACATGTATATAAAATTTTATGTAGTCTTTTCGTAATAGATTTTATATTGTAGTTTTGTAAAATGAATGTAAACAAAGCTAATAAAACCAGTAAATTAAATGAAAAAAAAAACGAAGTGTTTTGCGCTCTCTCTCTCTCTCTCTCTCTCTCTCTCTCTCTCTCTCTCTCTCTCTCTCTCTCTCTCTCTCTCTCTCCCTCCCTCTCTCTCTCTCTCCCTCTCTCTCTCTCTCTCTCTCTCTCTCTCTCTCTCTCTCTCTCTCTCTCTCTCTCTCTCTCTCTCTCTCTCTCTCTCTCTCTCTCTCTCTCTTTCTCTCTTTTCTAAAACCCTTTAAAAACTCTTATTAGAATATGCCCTAGCCTTGTAGGTATACCAGTTTCGCAAAATAATTTTGTGGTACATTTTTGATACAGGAGCAAAAAGGGTTTAAGTAAAGTAAATGTCTTTTAGACACCAAGAAAGTCCATAGAAGCAGCACAAATTGTATGGTAAAATCAGGTTTATGGTAGTGTCGCTGAAAAAAATTCACGAAGTAAATGACTTTAAAATGTCCAGAATGCCCATATGACCAGGATCGTATCTCCAAGTTCCTAGAAGCATAAAGCAGATACAAAAACATGATAAGCCAAACATTTTTTTACAGGAAGCTGGTGGTATGTCTCAGGCCCTTACCCTTATCTTAACTTAGTTCCAATTCACACCAACATGAAAAAAACGAAAATTGCAAAAGGAAATTTTCTATATCACGACCAAAGCTCTAACTACAGTCACATTTTGCAAATCTTAGGTCTCTAGAAGAATATGATCATTTCATAAATTTTTAAACAGTTAACGGAAATTTACCGATTGCGTTTTTATACAGCAACTAAAGACTAATTGAGACTGAGTTTAATTGGTTTCGCTTGATCATTAATTATTATATTCTACCCACAAGCTGTTGATCCGAGACCTTTTTGCATATCAAACATAAGCCGCCGTTGGACGAAGCGGAAGTTGCAAGATGAGGACATGAACTTACCTACCAACTGAATGGTCTGGGGTTCAAGCCAGCGGAGAAGGTGCATAATTATGTTTTCTCAAGGCTATCAGAGTAAACTAGAATATCTTCACTAGTTCTGAACAAAGCAAAGATAAATATTATTCTTGTCATCATTGGATAACCGATAAGCGTCCTTTATCGTAGAAGAGTACCGCTAGTCATAGTACATTTTGCAAGATGGGACCCCAAACTCAACACCACAAAAAACGTGCTTGTTTTTTGTGTGATATACTCCTTCTCAGGCATTTTTTTTTATATCAAACTTCAGCCCTCGTCGAGTAAGGCTGAACTAAAAATATGAGGCCTTAAACTCATCTGTCGATACTGTGGGACTCGGGCCTGCAAGGACGATTCTTTGAGTTCACAGCGGTCACTCTAATCCCATAGTCACCTGCCCGCGTGCAAAATTTAATGGGTGAAAGTAAAAGTACATAACCAACATCGGACTTAATGACTACAAAAATTTTGCATTAATATTAAATGAATTGGATTCCTTAGCTCAAGCATAATTTTAAAATGTTTTGATCGATTGAATTAAGAACAAAAATTACAAAAATAATCAATAATTCTGCTCGAGGAAAATTATATCAATAAAAGACAGCAGATAAATTCAACGAAACATTTAATGCAGACTCAGAAGAATGTAACACACTTAAAGGGTTAGCCCTGAGTCTGTGGGGGGTTTCGTTTTGTGAAAAAAAAAAATTTTTATCCATTAAAGTTTTTCCTCTTTTTTTTTTTTTTTTAGGAAATTCAAGCATAAATAAACCGCAATACAAATTATAAAGTGAATCTCGTACACACCACGGTGAACGCAGGCTTCTTTTGTATATCAAGAAAAGTCCCGGCCACGCAGAAAGGAAATGAGAAGATGAGTGCCTAAACCCATCTACTCACAGCGGGCCTCTCACGACACTAGTTATAAAAAAAAATTAAAAGAAGATTATTAACAATACAACAGCACCATGGCATTGATTTCAAGGTTATCTCAATATTACATATTTTTTTCTGCCGAAGCATTTTACTTAGACGCAAAGGTCCTACGGTGTTTTTTATACCACCCCGGTTAAAAAAAACACCCAGGCATTCCAATAGAATCAAACAATAGAGACAAAAACTAGAGACCGTTGGCCGTCATCAAAGAGATTATAATTCCTTTCATCCACACCCCCCCTCCTATTCCTTATTCCCGCCCTCTTTCATTTGCCCTCTTCATTTCCTCCCACCCTCACATATCTGTTCAAGTGGATAATCAATTTAAGTTATACTACGTTTCTGATCCAAGCCGTCCGATCTCCATATTAAGAGGCAGGGTTTAATATTAATCAGTCTTGCGCATGCCAGAATAATTCTGCAATGGAATTTTTCTTCTTTTCCTCCTCATAGTTGTCTTTGATGTGCAGAATTATTTGTATCAGTTGATCATCGAAATTCAATTAGTTCCTATATTCTGCCGAGGTCCGAATTTTATTACTCATTTTCATTAGTTTTTAGGACAGTCCTGTATTTTAGAATTTATTATAATTAAACTACTATCAATTTTTTCAGGGCATAAAGAAGATAAACAAAATAAAATTAGAAATGCGATACTTAGGAAATAAAAAAAATTAACTAAATGCAAGGAGAAAAGAAATTTGTCCATCTTGATCTGATATGATTTTATATAAACAAAAGTGTAAAGAACAATGAGCAATTAACATCCCAGTCTCCTATGTCGCTAACGGGCATTCGTCCTGTTACAGAGTAGAGATCTCAAGCAGAAAAAGTAAACTGCACCTATTCTCAACGTTTTTCTTCACGCAGTTCTCATTTCGTTTCTATCTCCTCTGAGATCATAATGAGGTACTGATATGATCCACTGCAGATATGATCCAGTGCGCAATATGGTGTGGTAAAAAATCGGTGTCCTTTAAAAATATATTAAAGAGGATGCTTTATTTTCCGCAACCTTCATCAGTTCATCAGTCTCCCCACTGAAGCCGATCACTGGCCTTGAAGGCTTTTTTGTAGATATTATTATGGTCTCTATGGAGCTTATACTTGCACACGGATTTGATTGAAAATAAATTTGTGATTAATTGAGGTTAATTTTTTAAAATTGCAATGCTTCTGGGCTAAAAAAAAATTGAGTCTTAACCTAATTTAGATTTAAATGGAGACTGGTCACAAGTTCATAAATAAACTTAAAATAAAGCTTGAAAATTTTTAGGTGCAATACTTTAATTGCAACCTTTATGGTTATATTATGGTTTCACGTTGTTCCAATTGTGAGTAAAAGTTAAAATATATGAAATAACTGTCAAGGCTGAGAGTTATTGAGTTTTATTGATTGAAAAGTTTCTGCGTATAAAATGTTGTGGATATCACGGGCTGTTTGTTTTGATGAAAATAATCCGGAAAGACTGTGTTTTTTTTTTTATTTCAAAGGAAAAAAGTATAATTATTCAGTAAAAGAAATCACCCCCTGTACCTATTGCAGTTATTAATTAAGGAGTCAATCAGTGTTTTGCTTTGTACACAATATGAAAGAATTTCTATGTAAATATTTGATCTATATCTACAAAGCCTTAAAGTTTCGGTACTGCAGCTGAAACGCTAGCCTTGGATGTGTTATTGTATGTTGCTCATGAAGCTATGAATGGCCTAGACCTCCCTCTTTCTTAATTCACGGGTTAAGTGAGGAGCCCCATGATCGGCCGTGTTCTAGTAATGGCTCATTCAGCAATAGATCTATTCCAACAAGAGGCAATAAATATTCAAGAGCATAGTATAGTGTAAACCAACAACTTTTCTTCATTTTTATTATTGGAGGCTGTTATTTGCAGATCGAAATTCAGTAAACTCTCCATTACCGGGACTGTGTATGTAATGGTTTTGGAGATGATTGCTCAGAAAGAAATCAAACTTGACTTGATAATAGATATAGACCTAAGATAAAAAAAATGAACATCCCTGGGCTCTCTCTCTCTCTCTCTTTCTCTCTCTCTCTCTCTCTCTCTCTCTCTCTCTCTCTCTCTCTCTCTCTCTCTCTCTCTCTCTCTCTCTCTCTCTCTCTCTCTCTCACTCTTTTTCTCTCTGACTCTCCCTGTTGCTTTACGGTTTATTTGACATGTTATTATCATGAAGGTATGAAGTCATAATTTTTGTATCAGGCGGCATCAGTAATGCAATACAAGATTTGAACAACGATAAATTTTTACGAGACTTTTTAACTGCGAGAAATAATTATTCATTTTGACTGACAAAAGAATATTTGTTTAAATGTTTGTTTGAATTTAGAACCCATTCCAAAATAAACAAAAATATTAACAGAGCTTGCAGCAGCTTGAAATGTTGTCGAAACGATATAAAATAAATAAGTCAAATTTCCTAAGTATGGGTCACTAATATTCAAAGTAGGATAGAATGTTTGTACCACATACAGTATAACATTTGGAGTCGATCCGGCAATGAAGATGACACAGATAAAAATGATAGAACGGACAAGTCGTGCATCCTTTACAGACATTCTGTCCGAGATTCCCTCTGATCCACTCATTGACTTGCGCAGTTGTCGGCTTTGTTTGAAATTACTGATAAGAAAAATGGTTCCCACGAGAACAACGACGAAACAGATGAGACCTGGGATGGAAAACGAAACAAGCATTGACACAAAATACATGCCAGCGTTATATTTCATTAAGTCGAAGATGACTACAGTCCGGTTGGTCAAGGGTGAAGTAGTTGTTGATAGACCAATTGCAAAACATCTTGGGAGACTAGCTGCTATTTGATAGATGAACATGCCTAGTATGAAGAAAAAGATGTTTCTTCGGGTGAAGATCAATTTTACCTGAAAAGATAGAGAACAGAAAATCCCCGTTCTTGTTTGTTCCAACATTGTTAAAGATACAAATAGTTAGTTGTGTATTGAAACTCATTAATGTCCAAAATACATCTTTCAACCTCAATGCTTTCTTTTACTTCATTCATTAGAGAGTATTCTGATAATTTTAGCTTTAAGTCATCCAAATCCGAAAACTTTCAAGTTACACAAAAATAAATCTCCAGCTTAGCTAATCATGAAGCGTTTTTCTGAAATCCATGTTGACTGCCTTTTGTTCTTCTCTGTTAGCGGTAATGCAATTGTTTTTTTGTTGTTTTTTTTTGTTTCTCCTGAGACCTTTGACCAATAAAATGCTTGTACTAAGTCATTTAACCAGTGAACGCGTCAAGCTCATATAGGGCCGGTTTTCTTAAACAAAGTGCAATGGCAACAGTCTAAAACGTGTTGTAGGATCCTAGTTGTAATAAAATCGATCATAAGTCTTTGAAAATCTGAAAGGCTTTCTTGAAAACAGACAAGTCTACCCACTTGAGCGTTAAGAAATAGAGTCACTTCTATTTTGTCTTACACATTTTTTTACCAGTGGAAAGAAGATTATAGGAAAGAAAATTTTGAAGTTTGAACATAGGGAAATTGGAACTCAAGACGTATGAAAATAAGTTGTTACTTTTAAGTACACATAAGATCGTCTCTTTTATGATCCTGAAATTAAAATTATTACTTAACAAAAAAGAGTAACATTGCCACACTGCTAAGTTCACAGACTCAATGCCTGTAAGATTAAAAACTATACCAACAATATCAGTTGATTAACGTCGCGAAACTTGTGGTCCAGCACTGATTGTTATCAAACTGGAGTTGGTTATACTTATATTTCGTCTCGTTTTAGTGAAAAAGAATTTTTTTTTTCTTCAAATGAAAATCATGAAGAAACCATTTGAGCTGTTACATAAAAAGACTTTCATGTTTTATTTCCCTGACTTACAATATTATTGATTCTTTTAAATCGTAATGCAACCAAAATAATTTTATCATAAATCTTTTTATACACTTTGGATGTTAATAGATCTATATAAAAAAAATTATGGAATTATACTGCAAGATATATGTGCAAAGAACCTAGACCAAATAAATCAAATAACAAAAAATCTAAACCACCCTATTGTTTTCGGCTGGCGTAGGTTACCTTTATTGGGAAAACTATGCAGCAGGATCTCTCCACATTGATCACAGTTGTAATCCAGGAGCCCATAAAGGAGAAAAAATAGTAAACGGTTGATATTGTCAGAGCAACATCTTGTAATGACATGGGCAGGTGATCGTCGTCGAAGGTGTCCCAGCAAGCTATAAGGAAGGCGGCAGCGACAGTGCACGCATCTGCTATGGCCAGACAAAACAAACTGATGTTTGAGGAGGAGGAGAACCCCATCTTGTAAAACACGAGGATGTTAACCATGTTACTCGACACTCCGATGGCACAGAGAAAGATTGTAAATGGAGTGATATAACTGTTTATCAAGAGGAATTCGTCCCAAGACATCAGCGGCGATGTGAGTGGAATCATATCATCCGTGGCCGAACGGTTTGTCTGTCCTTTTGTTGCTCCAGTTGGCTCCATGTCTTCCAAGACACTCGGTTTGAAGGTCTCAGGACATTAAAAAAAAAGTTATTGTAATGAGTTAGAAGTATTATCCATGTACTTGTCTTTTTAACCCGAAATCCCATATCAAGAGAAATCTTCTTTTTTTTTTATTTATTTATTTATGCAACTTTCATCTCGTTATGGCTTTCACACTTCAGGTAAATAATATCAGCTTGATGTAATTGCTGATTTGATGTACATACAGACAGAGATAAGCGGGTGGACTGTGACGGAAATAATGTTGTTTACAACATATTTGTTAAGAAGGAAGTTACATGGCATAACTGGCATCATGCCAGTTCGGAGGCTGGTAATAGTACGCTACAAATCAGAAGCAATCTGCACGGTTCGAGCCAATTATTTTGACTGTCATGAAATTTTGCTTGCAATAAAAGAGTTTTGAAGGGGCCTCTGAGCCAGAAGAGTAAAAAAGGAAGCTAACTTCGTGAGTTGAAATAGTGATAATCTTCATGATCAGTATCTATAAATTATTATTTTGATTGCTGAATTATGTGGATATTAAGTTTATCAATATGCATTAGAACACCTTTAATGTTGAAAATATGTTTTGTTAGATCGTTATGCCTGTAAGGCACAAGACGAACGCAATTTTAATGAAATCTTTTCTTTGTAAAAAGATTCATACTTATTTTTTTCTTCAGGTCGTGTATCCACACCCCCGCAAAATAATGAAGGGTTTTCTTCTTATGGATGTCATTTTTTTCTGTTTGCATAAAAAAAAGAGAGAAAAACACTATCTCGCATAACTTGCAGCTTTAATGGCGAGTTGGGCATAATTATAACATTAATTCTTCGGGATTTGCAACTTAAAGATAGTTTTTAAACAGATCGAAAGTTCTTTAAATCTTTAAGTACAGAAATCTTATGACTCGAAAAAAAATATATATCTTGCTTTTGCTGCGGCTTAACCAAACAATGACTAACAACCATAATAGGACCTAGAATTTGTCCTTGGTGAGATTTAAGAGCGCAAAAAGTCTGCAGAACCACAAAATAAGGAAAAACGGATTAACATGTGTGCATAACCTTGTATAGGAACCGCAACTTTTAAATCAAGGGAAAGAATCGCCTATCTATGAGAGAATCATTCTATGTTTATTTGCCTTGATTGTTGATTTGAAAAATTCACAGCCTTTATGATTGTAATTATGTGTCTTTAAAGTTTAAAACTAAAAACGTCGGTGGCAGCTCCGAGTTTCAATGACACGCTGTGGAATTTCAAGATAAATTAAAATAATACTAAAATTCTTGTTTACTTTCCGTATCCGGTATTTGCTTTGGATAAAGGAGGGAATCCATGACTTCCCTTGTGAACTCCATTGACATCTTTAATAAGATATGCACTCGTGATGCCTATGATAATGGTAAGGAAAATAGTTATCTCAAATTCAGTGAATCCCGCCAAGGTGATACTATCATACCCTCGAAGCTACTTAAATCTAAATATTCATGTTTCAAATTAACGAAAAAAAATAATAACCTAAAAAATATTTCCTAAACCTCGATAAAAAGATGGAATGAAAGTACAATACAGACCCTTCATTAGAACCATAATATATTTACAGTGTGATAGGTTTATACATCTATAAAAAATAGATAAATCTGTATAGAAGAAAAGAGAGAGAGAGAGAGAGAGAGAGAGAGAGAGAGAGAGAGAGAGAGAGAGAGAGAGAGAGAGAGAGAGTGAGAGTGATTGACTGATTCACTGACGCACAGACAGAAGACGTACCGCTTTTGGTTATATACGGAGCAAGGATAGGCAACCGACTTGAATGATAATGCGTTTCAAGCTTTGCCTGAAAATCAAGTAAAAATATTGAAGAGAACAGAACGATTTTAGAGACTGTTGCATTTCCACTCCTTCCCCCCCACTCTCTGCATTTTTTAAATCAAAATAATATCTCACGTCAGTAAGCAAAATCAAGGTTTCTAAAATTTCTTGTACAAAGGTTAAAATAGTAGAGCTAAAAGGCAACATTGTCCAGGTGTTGAGCTAGAAGAAAACTACTTTAATTCATTTAAATCTGAGATTAAAAAGGCTCTATTTTAGGTTTTACTTGCGTTTTAAATCCAACTTTTAAACTACAAGCTTTTTGATAGTATATAAGACAAAATGCCTTTTATCAAAAGATTTTTGTTTGCTTAAGAAATACAGAATGAAATACAGTGGAATTCTTTTCAGTGCAGGAAAATTATATTATCAATCGCA
Source organism: Elysia crispata (assembly GCA_033675545.1). NCBI lineage: Eukaryota > Metazoa > Mollusca > Gastropoda > Plakobranchidae > Elysia > Elysia crispata. The sequence goes on from JAWDGP010004473.1 coordinate 288,765, forward strand.
ATGCAATCTTTGGAAAAGCACAGAGTTGTGTGATTGCGTGGTTTGTCAAGCTTAGACTATTTGGAGAGGCCTATCAATGCAGTTGTTCTCTCATTATCCATCTTGAAAAATTATTGATAACGAGATCATTTCATAAAGAAAACAAAGAGTTTTATAAAGAAAAAAAGAAAGAAAAACAAAAGACGACATTCTGCTCACAAATTGGTTTGGCAAAAAATAGCTTTGAAAATGCTATGAAATTTATTGCTTTTGAAACGTATAAATATTTACTTGACAATATAATGTTGGAAAGCGCTCAATTTCATTCTTACTTTAAAGCATCCACAAATTACATAATGGGTTAAGACTGCCAATTTTTCGCACGCTCACTTATACCCAACTACAAACATATTTCTCCCTTCGAGTCAACAACACGTACAATTATTTTAAATCTTCTCACACTTTTCTATTGTACTCTAGATTACAAAACGCACAATGATAAGTGTTTTGGGGCTCTTTCACGAAGAGAAATGCTCAAGCAAAAAATGTAAATAACAATTAATTTCATGTTTGAGATCCGCTGTCGCCTCAGAGGTACAATAAAAATCGGTGAGTGGTTTTTGATTAAACTTTCTAAACCCAGTTTACAAAAATCGATGCTAATATTTAACCTGTATGGCACGCTGCATTTATTAATTCATGCATAATGCTGGTTTTAAAGAATATGTTTTACCCTTCGCAATTCCATAAGTAAAAATTTTTGTTGAACTTTAGAAAATTTCCCTCAAATGATAATGATCGGCAATTTAACAGGGCTTATCATGTGGGTAAAATATTTATCTAAAGGGATAAGAGGGGGTACAGGACAGAGGGAAGATCTGGAGAGATCATTTTGGAACAAGGATGCGCTGAATTAATTTTATTATTTAATTTGGGCAGACGAAAATGCACTACTTTATGATATTACAAAGTTTTTCAACAAACATAATTCTTAGATGCCGCCTCGATTTTTTTTCTTCCTTCTTTCTAGCTTTTTTTTTAAACTTTAAAACTTATGCGATTTCAGTGAAAGTTTTATTGCAGACTCTATGTCTGAAAATTACGCATAATATGCTGATTATAATTACCTGTTCCTAGACAACAGAACATATTGCAAGACTATGACTTCGTTGAAAGTAACATATTGTTTTTGATGCGCGACACTAAGGCTTTTTAGTTACGAAAGAGGCTTTTTACATTGTTTGTTTGTGATTCCTTTAATTTTCCCTTGATATACGCCAGGCAGTCTTTGATATTGTTGAAGAAACGAGCTAAATATCAGATTCAGACTATTCAAGTCGGAAGTCCAACTCGGTTGAACAATACGTCTAAGGCAAAAGTGGCTCAATGCTAGTAAGATGCAACCAAAGTTCTATCGAAACTCAAGAAGGAAGAGTATATATATATAATGTTTATAGTCTTTTGGTAAATTGCGGGTGTATTAAACACATCAATACGTTATGTTTAGATAAAATGCAGAGCTTAGTTTACTTTAGAAGTTTGCTCCGTCTTTGAGAGTGGTGGCGCGCGGTAAGTTTTGCACACTGTGCTTTATCTTCTTAGTTTGGGCATTAACAGGAAGAAAATGAAAATTGAGTTAGGGTTCCTATGCAAATAGTTGTAGAGCACAGGGTTTGATATGAAGGGGGAAAGATATGAGAAGAGAGAAAGAGCGCGAGAAAGTGGGAGAGAGAGAGAGAGAGAGAGAGAGAGAGAGAGAGAGAGTCAGACAGACAGACAGACAGAGACAGAGGGAGACAGACAGACAGATAGACAGACAGAGAGACAGAGACAGAAACAGAGACAGACAGACAGACAAAGAGAGGGGAGGAGGCAGGCAGAAAGGAGCACAAAGAAAAAAAAAGAAAGAAGTACCTCCCTCATGATTCTTTTTAAAGGAGTGTATCGAGTGTGAAGTAAAGTAAAACGTCTCAAATCTATCAATCTTAAAGTAGAATGACATAATGAAACAATCTACCGACTTAGTGCCCGGCGGATACCTACCTCTTTTCTCTGAAGCTGAAATCAGCACATTTTCTAATCAAATCTTCGGTCTGCTCTGTCTGAAGGTTTTGTTTATTGCGCACACAAGTAGAGAAAGCTTGATAGTAAAAAGAAGTTGTATCAAAATAAACATGCTAATCAAGATTTCTGTTTGCCTCACAACCTTCCTGTCTCTGTCTTTCCCTTCCTCTCTCTCCTTTCCTCTCTTTTTCTTTCCTTTGCTCTCTCATTCTAATATGTCTTTCACCAACTAACCGTCTTTATCTATCTGCCTCTCTGGGTTTTATTACTCCCTTAAGTAAAATAACTTGCCACTTATTTTTCCATTTCTTCTTCCTGGAGCGCCCGCCTTGAGGATAATTTTTAAAATTGTGATAGATGTAGACAGAACAAGAATTATCATATTATTTAGCTTGCCTGTCTTCAAGTCCTTTTTTCATCTTTGGAATAGCTCTTTCTTCGTGTAACTCTGATCCGCTGGAAGATGTTACATAATTCTGTAAAATTATTTTCTTTTTTTTTTCCAACAGTTTCTTCCCAGCAGGCTGAGTGTATATCAATCTAAAGTTTGTAAACTTTTTAAACTGAAAACAATAAGATGTTTTCTTTGAGTGGAGGGACGAATTGCTGAGTCTTAATTAATATAAGTATTAAATAGACATGGATAAAGAATCGGATCGAACATCATAATTCTTTTATCTCGTCTCTTAGTGTAACTTGAAAACGTGCATATGTTTCTATATTATTTAATTCCAATATTGAAGGAATAAATCTATTCTCTAAGCTTTCATAACTTTAAAAAAGAAAATAGTTTGGACAAAAGAGGCGATGTCATTTCCCTCATGCTTCTGGGAGAAAGTGAACTAAACTGCGTAAAAATTCATGTTGACATTTTGAGGTTATTACTAAAAAGTATGTGAGATTCCTTTTTTAATTCGTCAATGAAATTTCTAAAGCCCATGACTTGACTATTTTTTCTACGTCTGCTTTGTTCAAATATAGTGAAAAGGTGAATTTTACAGATATTTTTTTTCAGAACAATATAGTTTTTCACATAATAGCTTTTTATAATAAAAGGATATTACTTCAATGTAAGAATCTCAAAAACATAACTAATATTCACGTATTTTGTATCGTGATTGTTACTTCTACTCACACTCTCAAATATCATTATGTTTATCATCATTGATAAAATCAATTTGTGCGAGTCATTGGATGTCTTTCATTTTTTTTTTCAGTGCTCACATTTGGTGTTGTCTGAATGGCAAAAATTCTTAAAATAAAATTTCTTGTTACTGTTATAATCACATTCAATCAATGATAGATTTGCACTTTTGATGTTGTTAAGTCACTGCTTACCCCACGGGCATGTTACATGTAGTTACCGAGCACTTTGAGCGAAAAAAAAAGTGTTTTAGCTGCGAAATCTCAAGATCGTTTGCCTTTAGTAGTAACTGACACTTCTTTGTGTAGTAGGAAGATGAGCTGGGACTTTGAAGCATATATGAGAGCCACAAACCCTAAACATGAAACGAGGGCATTTTTTGTAAGTGGCTTTGCCACGAAGACCTTTCATTGAATCAACATTCACCAATGCGTTCGGTCACAGTTCTCTGTATCCAGTAGGCCAGTGTTTTCAACCGTTTTTTGAGCCAAGGCACATTTCTTTCATTAAAAAAATCCTGAGGCACACCACCACTGAAAATGTTAGAAAAAAAAGCTTATATTAACAATACAAGTGTTATATTATTAATATAAGCTTTTTTTTAACACTGTAGAATGGTGTTATAATGAATTGAATGCATATCAAATAAATACAAAGAACAAAGTATTTTATAATATTTTATATTTATTCTTTCTCAGTGTGAAACCTGGGCCTGTTTGGATAAACACAGAACTGATATCCTGGCAGGAATCGATGAAAGACACACACGAAGCTCTTCCTCCACAGCTCTCAGCCTTTCTCCGTTTTTAGTTTTTGCAACAATCAGGCTTGAAAAGCCCACTTCACACAGATATGTTGTGGAAAATGGGAGCAATGTCAAAATAGCTTTGTTATCCAGGATGGGGACCTCCTTGGTAGCTGCCAACCAAAAACTGTCCAAAGGTAGATCAGCAAAGCTTAGTTTGAGACCACGATCTTGTCTCAGTTCAGTTAGTTCCTCCTGTTCCTTTAAAGTTATATCCTTTCCAACAGCTGATGCTGAGCTGAATAGGTCCCTAACCCATGACCAGTCAAGGCACTCTGTGGCGGCTGAGGGGAAATAAAATGACATCTTCTCCTCAAGAGATTTCAAGTGTTTTAAGTATTGTCTCACACAGTCCAACAGTATTAACATCTTGACATTTATTGGTGAGTGGGGACATTTTAAGATTGCTAGATTCCACACGTTGCTGCCAGAGTTGTACTGAATGGAATCCATTTATTTTATCCGTACTTATAAGCAGGTTTTCATTTTGACCTTGCATTCGTGTGTTCAGTTCATTCAGATGATGAAAAATATCTGCCAGGTATGCCACCTTGCACACCACCCATCACTTGCAAGCAGCTTTGCGTGATCACAATCCCTCATTTGCCAGAAACACTTTAAGTTCCTCTCGCAGCTCATATACACACGGGCCAGCACCTTACCGGACGACAGCCGTCGGACCTCGGCGTGAAACAGCAAGGCGTTATGCTCCCGTCCCATTTCCTCACACAAAGCAGCAAATATACGACTTTTCACGGGTCTTGGCTTCACAAAGTTTGTCATGCGCACATCATCCAACACAAGAACAAGGTCTACGGCTGACACATCCTTCCCGCTACTTTACTGCAGTCTACTGGCTCTGTTCAGCATAGGACCACCAGGAACCCCTATTGTTTCAATGAACACAATGAGTACCAAAATGGCTTTCGCAACAGAATGATGAGGATGTTGGAATCGCTGTTGCGCTTTATTTGCTGTCGCAATCGGTAAGAAGAAAAGAAAGCGACTGTTTCCTTCACACCCGATCAATAAAGAGAGAGAGGAAGCAGAGGGGTCTTGGCAAAACTATATCCACAACTTTGGGACGAACAGGATAAATTATATAATTATACAAGTAAGAATGAGTCTGCCAAGTGCTATACTGCACAGGCACACAAATTGGATAATTTCCCAAGGCCCACCTGACAATATCTCGCAGCACGCCAGTGAGCCGCGGCACAGTGGTTGAAAAACACTGCAGTAGGCCCTGAGTAGGTGCGCAATAATTCGTCGAGCGGAGTCTTATCGGCAGTTACCTGGATGCTGCCCGGTGCCTGATGTCTTAATGTCGTCTCGATTCGTGTGAACTTTATTTTTTCTCTGCGAGAATGTGCTCCAATCTTGCCTGCAAAAAAGCTCTGTATAAGACAAACCAGCCTCTGTGAAGTCCTCTGTTATAACTGGTGGTCTGATACTGAAATTTTGAATTTTGTTTCCTTTTCCAGATATTTTTTTTTCTAGTCTCTTCCGTATTCAAGGTCCCAAAATATTATCGTTTGTATTCTTATCATCATTATTTTTGTTAAAAAATTTTTCTTCATCTTCTTCTCCCCCTCTTCCTCCTTCTCTTCCTTCTTCTTCTTCTTTTTTTTTCTTTTATTCCCATTCTCTTTCTTATTTTCTCTTTTTTTCCTTTCACAACGACATATATTATAACCTTATTTTAGTAATAATTACTGTTATGTTTATCAAATTTATAATTATTATTAATTATTAATATTATTGATATTTTTGTTAGTATAGAAGTAGTAGTAGTAGTAGTAGTAGTAGTAGTAGTAGTAGTAGTGGTAGCAGCAGCAGCAGCAGCAGCAGCAGCAGCAGTAGTAGTAGTAGTAGTAGTAGTAGTAGTAGTAGCAGCAGCAGCAGCAGCAGCAGCAGCAGCATCTTTTTCATTTCACCTCTTTCTATCTCATATTTCTCATACAGCTGGCAATCAAAATCTTCTTCAAAGAACACCCATTACAGAGGTGAATTATAAATGATTCTTATAGGGTAATTATTTGTAAAAAGTATTTTGATATTGACACAAGAAAAATGCCTGCCAATTGATGCAAGCACATTTAAAAATCAATGTATGTGTTCTTCATGCTTTGGTGAACCCTGTCCAAATAAGATTTCCAAACGGAAATTATAAAGAGATATCTCAATGTAATCCTTTTAACAATATCTGCCTACTTCACAACAATTTGAATTCGTGGCGTCCAGTTCTTGAGTTTGTTGATCTAACCTTTAAACCTTTTGTTTATTAATGTAGCTTCGCCAAATAATTAGAAAGCCCTAATAAAATTAGAAAAAAAAACTTTTTAGAGTTTAAATTCAGCTACCACTCTGTACATCAACCTGAGTTAATGCTAAAGAGTTGATTTCACTTTGTTTAAACTGTGTACTTTGTGGAAAAACGAAAGTAGAACAGGGAGGCCACGCGGGGGCTAGACAGGAAACATCAGGGCTAATGAAAAGCTAGTAAACATAAGTGAACAATGTCTAACATCAACCATATAAATGAACCCAGTTTTGCAGAACATGTTTAATTTTTTATAAAAATGCTGGTATTTACACAAGTGCAAATCATTAACGTTAATTCTTTCCTGTACAACACGACATTTTTCCATGGCGGTTTTGTCTTTACGCTGAGTAGGTCAAATTTCCTTTACTGTTTCTTTTTCTTCAGTTTTTCACTCCTTTAAAGTAAAATGACAAATTTTTTATAGATTATTATTTACAAAATAACAATAATTTGTTTGAAAAGTATCATCTAGTTTGAAAATTCATCAAAACAAATTTGGTAAAAATGTCAATGTTAATTGAAATAAAAACAATGATATTTTAAGAGTATATATATATATACTCCAAAGCTATTAATTGTACAGTTTTAAGACATTGGAAGTCTTCTCACGTTGCCATGAAGAAATTATTTCAATAAAAGAGAGATCTTAAGCAAAAAAGTGAAAGAAATTTGGGTGCAATCTTTGAAGCAGCCCTTTTTTCACATAATCTGTCCACGAAGATTGTAAAGTGGTTCTGATGACATATTACAGATAAATGTAGCGCTCGACCTAATGTGGTAAAAAAAACGTTCTTCAATACAAAGTAAAAACGTACAACTGCTCAGACAATATTACGGTAAAAAAATCTTTGGCCTGCCATTTTTCTTCCTGGGTCTTTTTCGCGGTTTTTTTTTTCAATATCCCTATTTCAGGGTTAACACTGTTTGATGGTGGTTGAGCACTGATACTTGTAGCATAAACGGAGCTTTAAAAAATCAATCAATTAAGAAAAATAATGTTCAATTGGCCCACGACTTGTTATGTGATAGATAGGATTAAAGATTAGATAGGATGATAGACATATAAATAGTTAGATATATTGGTATATAAATATCAAGGAAGAGAGAGAGAGAGAGAGAGAGAGAGAGAGAGAGAGAGAGAGAGAGAGACAGAGACAGAGACAGAGGCAGAGACAGAGACAGACAGACAGACAAACAGACAGGCAGACAGACAGACAGAAATAAAGAGAGGGGAGGTGTCATTTATGTGGGTGAGAGACAGATAGACAAACAGACAGACAGAGACAGAGACAGATATCCAGTCAGACTGAGACTGAGTGAAACAGAGACAGTCAGAGACAGAGGTAGACAGAGGCAGAGTCCAAGAAACAAGAAACATGGATTTATAAATAAGTGGTATATTATTTTTTTTACTTTCATTCGGTCTTGGGGGACGACATTGAGATCTGCAGTTATGAAAAGAAATGTGGATGTTTGCTTTTCTTTTACTCTTTTGGAAGAGTTGATAACCTCTGGAGTACGAATTCATCCTGATAAAACAACGAATTGATTTGCATTGGTCACAAAGAGAAAAAAATACATGTTGACGGAGCCATAAGCTTTTTTTTTTTTGGTTTGTTTTAAAGTTGAATGGGAACTTTTATCTATAGTGTAAATCGAGAACAATATTTAGGCGCAATTATAGATAACTAATCTAGAATTAGCGCATTCTAGACGAGGGTGGTGAAAAAAAAACCCAATCAAATACGAATCAAAAGTGACTTGTTTCTTGAAAAATCTTCATTTTAAAAGACTCTGAATTATATGCAGGCATTACTAAAGTAACATCTATCTATCTAAAGGGATAAACTATTTCCCTCTTCATAATGAACTTTCTAACCGGCAAACATTGTGAGGGGAGCCGAGGCAATCTGCAGCAGCTTTCTCAGTTCTGAATTGGCTAACCAGCTCATTCGCTGCTCTGAATACATCATCGCATGAAAAAAGCATGCTTTTTAAGAAAAATCAGACAATTAAAATGTTTTTATTTCATACAACCTAATAAAATAAAAGTATTTACACAATTCAGTTAACTTTCTAACATTATATTAATAAATTACCGATGAAAGTGTTGGCTGCATGGCTATGAAGAAACAAAAAGCGTACTCCTTCCATTCCGCGTCACGGAATCGAGTTAGCTGTTTAGAATTTTTCAATCGTTCAGCTAATCGAGATAACCGTTTAGAAAAGTTCTATAGAACATGCTTTTCTATTGATCAAATGAGGACGCTCTTTGTGGTAAAATATCGATTTAAAGGAAATGCATATTTCCATTTTTTTTAAAAAGATTTATTAGTTGAAGACTGGGTGCGCAAATGAGTGGAAAAAGAGGATTGGGGAGAGGGGAGGGGCATGAAAGAAAGAGAAGCAGGAGGACTAGGAATGGCAGAAGGCATTAAGTCATTGTTATATTTTTTTTTTCCAAAAAGTAACTTTTACGAGCTTTTTATCTTTAGCGATTTGGGTGGAACTAGTCGGCCAACATTCTCACATTATTGTCCTAATTTCAAATTTTGGTTTCAATGTAAAGATGCTGCTTTGTCCGCAAGTAGAATGATTGGTCAGTTAGCACATGTATTTTCCTGATCGATATCTTAAGTCCGTAGTCTTTTCAGCGTTCCTTTCTCTTGCGGTATGTTTTTCCCCAGTATCTTCCACATTATCAGTATCAACATAATCGTCACCTACTCATCAAGTTGGTCTAGCGATATGACCCACCTGCAATTCACAACTTGGGATTAAGATCTAGATGTAAGCTTTACCCTAATCAATAATCGCGTGTTGTGTGTTTAAAAACCAATATACTAGTGTGTTATGTGGTGAAGTCTCATTAATTTGCAGTTAAAGCTGTTAAAGATTTATACATTTATTAAATAATGTTTTGACTTTTCTCCATAAAATCTTTTCCTTGCTTTCTCATCGTTATTTTTCCAATTTCATCATGTTTTGTAGCTGCATCGCCAAATTAAAATTTCAGTTAGTGCAAAGAAAAAAGGTGAAATAAAGCGATGAAAAAGTAAAATACCGCCTCAAGAAGACAATATCGCTGCTGTTAAAACAAACTCTATTTCATTATATTTGTTTGTTATAATGGCATTTCACATTATGATGAATTTTATCCTTGTTTTTGTCCCCTAAAATTTCGAATAATTCTGTTAAAAATAATTGAGTGACCCATTGATTTTAAAAGTTGTGTAAATCTTTATTTTAATTTCGACATTGATGGTTTTGCACCATTTATCATTAGACTACTTTGGAGACGCAATTTGTTTTCCTGCACGAAACATCTTGTCATTACGCTTTTACCGGTTGAAGGAAAGAACTTCATGTGTGGTCCGAAAAATCAAAACCATGAGTATAAGATAAATAAGTTTTCTTCTTATGTTGGAACCTTTGAACAATGAATATCCTACATCAAGTTCACGAAGTTTGATAAGCAAACAAATTACAAGTCACTTCTCATCAAAGTCGAGACTTTGCCACATAAAGTACAAGGATCTTATCAACCTGGATTTTGGGTAATGAGGTCTTCAGCCCACAATAAGAATTTATTGGCTGAATGAAAGTTGAGAGAGTAAAGATGTTGGGAGAGCTTGATATGAATATTTCCATCTACATCGAGGGTCTATCTATGATAAAAAAAAAACGCCCTATAAATAGGCAGCAGAACTCCCTAAGAATTAGTGGCGTTGCTCACATCCTTAGCTATCAGCTTGAAATAGGCAGACAATTTCAAATCTCTTTGCAATATATCTCAACTGAGAAATAACATTTAAAGAAATTCTCTGTTTCAATGACACACCAATTTTATGTTGTTTTTTTTTTTTTTTTAGAATCAGATCAGTAGTGCACCCTCTGAAGTTTTAATGGCTTTTCATTGTTCTCCTTGGATCTCATGTAGGGTTGTGTTGTAGTTGATGTAACTGTTAAAGGATTTAATAATGGTAGCATGTATTACACAAATATTTCTTTTAGTATTACTATTGTTGTAGCTCTTCTTCTTCTTCTTCTTCTTCTTCTTCTTCTTCTTCTTCTTCTTCTTCTTCTTCTTCTTCTTCTTCTTCTTTTTCTTCTTCGCCTACCTTCTTCTTCTTTTTCTTCTTCTTAGTATTATTATTTTTATTACTATTGTTCTTGTTATTAGCATCATAAACTTTATTATTATTATTATTATTATTATTATTATTATTATTATTATTATTATTATTATTATTATTGTTGTTGTTGTTGTTGTTGTTGTTGTTTTATGTGGCAGTAACAGCTTTGGCAACAGTAACAATATAAGAAAAAAGGAAAAGGACAAAAATAGCAGCAAGAAGCAGAAGAATAAATGGATGAGCAATGGCATATACTCGAATATTTGAATGTCTGCTTTGTAAATACTAAGCAGATCTGATTACATAGCATCATTCTATATTTTGATGACACCAAGTCTCCTTCACACCTGCATTTCGATTTACTTAAACCTATCCACACATAATATTTCATATGCTGTTGGAACAGATGTGAAGCCAACGTTAGGTTTTAAAGTTGGGAGATTAAGAGGGTCTGTGGGAACAAATCGAAATATCTGGAACATGAAGGACAAGTATGGAAATAGCTCCATCTTGGACATAGCCTCACCTACACAAATTCTCGGACCCGGAAAGGAATAAACTCTTCTCTGTGGATTACATTCCCATCCTTGTCGAGAAACCTATCTGGGTTAAACACTTTTGTGTCTGAGCCCCAAACTTCTGGGTCACGAAGGACTGAGTCTAGGTTTGGAATAAGTGTAGTACACTTTGGTATGACAAAGTAGCAAATTTTTATTTCCTCGCTGGTTTGGTGCATATGGGCGAATGGCACAACGTTTGAAAGACGCTGAGTTTCCTTGATGACAGCATTAAGGAAAGATAGCCTAGCTTGGTCCTCCATGTTCGGTTGTCTCTCTTGGCCCACTTCACGGTCAAGCTCCTGGTGGATTTTCCTTGAACTGTGATTTCATCTCTCTTCTACACACTACCCCTTGGTATTGTGAAATTTCAAAGTCATGGATGCAAGGTAATAAGTACCACAGTTTGTAACATAAATAACTGCATATGTATTGATAATAATAAGCATTTATTAAACCAGGGTTTGAAATGATATTAATTCTATCTCTTTCAAAAAATTTGTGAATGAGTCCTTTTAGGATCGGCTCACTGCTTTATTATATTCTACATGAATTATATTTATTACAATTTTATCAGAACGGCTAGGTTTTCTTACAAGCTAGCTTATTTGCTAGCAATCTTTATGCTGTGTTGACTTATGATTTTGAATATAAACAGAATAAAGTGTCATGAGGCTTACTCTCTTTTTTTTTAAATAATACAAGTATGAAAATGGCATAAAAGTTTGAATGTCACTCACTTTAAATAAATAAATAAAAATTGTTATAAACTCCCCTATTAGTAAAATCTCAAAATTTGAAGAACATTAGTAAAAAAAAAAAATAACAGTTGAGAAATATTGTGAAATTCTTCTCGACTGAAAGCTTGTTTGGTAGTAGAGAAACACGCCTGCATCCATTCAATCAACATATTTCAAAAACGGAAAGTTCTGACAGAATGATATGAATTACATTACAAAATTTTTCAAAATGAATAGTACTCACTAGCATAGTTGAAGTAGCCAGTACACTAGTGTTTAATTTGCCAACTGTAAATGTACCTACTGTAAATTTAAGTAGTACATATAGGTACTTTGCGCTTTTGAAGTTTTAAGGCTATCAATATAAATATACTCAAATCTTTAACTTTCAAGTTTTAAACAAGTAAGAGATTATGTAACCCAATGAGCCTTGACAGGTAATGATAATTTCAATTTGAAAATGACCTTTCAGAAACTTAAGAAACACTTCTCTTTGTAATTTTAATGATTAAATTTACATCCTGAATTAATGTTGCCATTTCAACAAAAAAATTCTTTATTATCAACTAAAGCGTTATTATATACTCTCTAATAGTATAAACATAAAATCAGTCATAGCAAGGATGTATGACAAAATCAACACTGTAAAGACCTGTATTGTCTTAAGTACCTCAAAACCCATTCAAAATAACATTTTGACAACCTGGACTTCTCTCATGATATTTTTTCAGTTAACATTTAGCTTGCCTTTTACACTCATAATGAGAGAGTATAAAACTGTAGGATTAGTGCAAGTGCAGGCATCTAAATAACAACTCAAAAAGAGGAGGAAATAAGTAGCAAAAAAGTAAATATTACTGAGAAAACATGGATAATTCAAGAATGGATTTGTAAAGAATGATGGAGAGACACTTCCTATAACCATATTTAAAAGGAATGAAAATGTAAATCTAGTATTCTCTCTTTTGTAATCGTGATACATAATACTAATTCAATAAATAACCATAATCATCATTATCATTTCATGACATTATTAATGATCATCTATATTGCATCTAAATGCATGAGGGTAAAAACACATACCTTATATGTTGTACACGTTGAGCACATCTAAAGTTTGTAAAAGATAAAATTTTATTTTCAAGTCGTAAAATATATTACTATCATCATATAAAGAATTTGAAATATATATATATATATATATCTAATTTTTAAAGGTTATCTGCGTCACACATAAGAATGAAATGAATCCATGAATGTAAAGGCACAAAATATATGCCATGAAAGCCATGAACTCTTGGTCTAAGTTGTGATAAGTTTATGGGTCACTACAAGGACAGAGCAAGAATAAATGAAAATTTTCTACATTAAACTAAAATGTACAAAAAGAGCCTTCAATGTGCCAAGACATTCCAGAATCATAAAAGAAAAACAATCTTCCAGCGAAATATATCTCAACAAAAGTTAAGCCATTCAATTCTTGCTCATATCTTTTTTTTATTTATATTTGCCCACTGACGAGGCTTGATAGTTCTTATTGAGGATCTTAAATTTAACTTAAACATTGTGTGCTGCTCAAACCTAGACTTTTTTTTAAATACAAAAATGTCAGCAAGTTTCACCTTGTATCATCCAGGTAATATTTTTTCAACATAACTGTCCTTTAGGACCATTTATATAAGCATTTTTTAAAGTAGGAATAACAGAAAGGTAACCAACATTTTTACTCGTAAAGTTCTTTATCAATTAGATAAATAAATAAGGCAGCAACATAGGAAGCACAATTCAACCTGTTTCGTAATGTAAAAAAATCTGGTATTTGTTCACAGCTAAGTGCACAAATCAGTGGTGCACTTAAGAATTTTTTCTAATGAAATGAAAACAGTTACTGGCAAAAACATATAACACTCAACCATTCATTTCTTAATTAAAAGAGTAAACAAAATGGCTATTTTCTTTACATTTCTTAATCACAATATAAAAATTACATTTTTTCCTTTAAATTTACAAATAATATATATATGGCACTGAAGCTAATCACAAACTTAGATCTAAAAGTCATTTCTATTTATAACAATGTATGCAGATATCTTGTGGAAAGTGTTCTGCGTTTGGAGAAAAAAAAACTTAGTGTTCCAGAGTTTTTTTCTTTAACTTGCAAAGTTTTAAAGTGTATTGAAATGGTGAAATGAAAAGAAGTGAGTTTTAGTCTCAAAACTGATATTTGTGATATAATATAAGCCAAGCTTACGAAAAATATCTAATTGTGAAAGCCTCAAAACACCTTTATATCCAAGCTGAAAAAAGAAATAGAAAAAAAATTACTATTCAAATCATATCTTGCACACTATCAAAATGAATCTTTTAAGATAAGTTCGCTCAAAAAAAATTTTTTCTTCCCTTGTTTTCTAGATTGTGATGGTTGCATGAAATGATACTGAAACTTTGAATAGACATATCTTGTAAGAGATAAACGAAAAAAAAAATGTATGTTTTCTTTTTCTGAGTAATGTGAAGACATATTAAATCTTGGATTCTTGCTAATATTTAGAAGAACTGTTTACGATATCATGAATGGATGACGCAAAAACTGTTGATCCAACAACACACTTTCACGCTTGCCTCAAGCCACTACATGCTATAAGCAACTTAAGCATGAGTAGATCCAATATTTGAATTGGTCACTACTTTTACAATTTTATCACTCTCTTATCTAGAATGTTTTAAATATCATGTCTCAAGAATTCATTCTGTGTTTGGCCTGCTTTAACAACACCTTGAAAAATTTAGCTTTAGTTAAGCATGTATCTGTTACAGGAACTTTAAAATACACCATCATTTACTTTGAGCAATACTTGAAAATCTTTTGGATATAAATGATAGAACATTTGAACATCTGAACTAATGAAGACATTTGCAGTTAAATATATTAATACATTAATGTTTTTAGGTACAAATTATTTGAAAAAAATCTTCAATCATCAATTACCACTCACTTTTTTGGTCTAGTCATAGAAAACAGTATAGAAAAAGCAATTAAAATAAAGTTGGACAAAAATACAAAAAGTCACATTATCCTCAACTCATTAATTTTAAGGATTAAATGAAAATAACAGTCTATTATTGTTCACATAATCTTGCCAAGGAGAATTTCTATATTAAACTTTCATTGTAAACAGAAAAATGGAAGGTTTGGTGGAGGACAAGGAAAGACAACAAAGAGAGACGAATTTGAGGAAGAAAGTGAAAGATGGAGAGAGAATTAAAAAAAAAGAGTGGGGGGAGAAGAATATCAAATAGATTTACTGTAAAGAGAATACTTTTAGTTCATCAGGAATTTTAGGCTTTGCAACACAAATGCACATGTAGTTGATAAGAAAATGTTTTGCGTAGAAATAATATGAAAAATCACTAAGTTAAACTTTTTGTATATTTTTTTTCCATATCATATCACTTACAGTTAAAAAATAATTGATTCATTTTCAGGATTGTTTTCTTAATAACATGAGATACATGTAATACAATTTTTTTATGATAAAGCTACGTTTTCATATTTACTCATGGTGGTATACTTGACAGTTTTAAACTAAAAGTTCTGAGAAGCTACTGACAGAGAATTTATAACATTTTGTTGTAATAAGTAAAAAAAAAAAGAATATATAGTACACATATCATCAGCTCTTAAAATGTGCATTGTAATATTTGTTTCATACTCCTCTCAAAGAATGTGATTGTAAAAATCACATTGAAGTAAAAAAAAAAAAAAAGAACAAAAAACATGACAATGTTTTTCTACCTCTTCTATTTGCTTCGTAAAAAACAAAATGCTGTTAATATAGTTTCATAGTGGTAACTTATTCATTATAAATGATTTATGCTTGGTGCTTTGAAAAGCTGATGAAAAAAAAACTAGTACATTTTAGCAAAAAAAAAAATCAACATATATAGCATCCACACCAATGGCACATAAAACATGGGCTATTATATCTGCATCATAGATTTGCCAACCTTGTTGAATATAAAAGAATAAATACTGAAGTACAATAAACTTAACAAGCAAGAACTTGTATTTCTAAATTGCTTTTCCTTTAATGAAAATATATATTTACTCCTAATTTCAAACTGCTACCTTATCTGAGACACATAAGCACCAAGTGAAAATATGTGTTTTTGGCTCACAAGTGACACAGCTAGCCTTTGATGCCATGATCTAACTTTACTGTTTTGTTGCACATTATTGCTTGTTTCAAATATTGCTACCAACTGGATACACTTTTGCACATATTGCGAGGAGAAAAAAACCTCTTCACCTAGATTTTTTTAAAATATGAGTCACTTTCACATTTTAAGATTAACTTTCAAATTGTGGTCCATGTCAGACAATTTCTCATGAGAAGGCAAGCCCAAAAAATTGTACCAGCTTTCTAAACTTAAATACTTCAGGGTGCTATTTGGCTTATTTCCCAAAAATAGAATTTCTTATTTTGTAAATGGATTTTCATATGAAAATATTGGTTGTAACCATCATATACATTGAAAATAATAGTATCAGAAACATTAAATGATGATAAATAGGCCATACCTTAAACTCAGTTGACCCTTGGACCTAGCTAAATGACTTTCACACTGCTGAAGATTTAGCATTCCTTTCATATAAATATGATAAGATGCAGGGCAAAATGCCATGCCTCATGATAGGGCTTAAGAATGAGAATAACAGAATCAGAACTGAGCTTACTAATATCAAAACCTTTGCCAGTGGACCAGTTACAGTTAATAGATAGAGCATATCAAGAAAATTGATTCTTTTGTGTTTTTGTTCAGCTTTTTGGACAATGAGGCATATACCTGATACAAAGATGTCATAATTTTTGCTGGCTGAATATATTTTGGAAGCTAGTGAGCTCAGCACAACAACTCAATCAAAGATCTTTCAATCTTATATGAAGTTTGTGTTGCTCTTTGAATGTAAACATGGCTGACAACTTTTGACTCTTTAAAGAATTGTGGCAACTTGGCAAAAGGCAGGTCAAGGCCATTACAAAGTATGATAAACTGAACTGGGCATACTCTTTAAAAATTATCAACCAACACCACATGACAAGGCCGAAGGTGAGTTCAAGAGGCAGGCACTGCAACAGCTGGAGGTTAAATATACAGGCAGGGCTTAAACTCAGTTCTGAAAAATCACAGAATTGACTGACAAATTAGTGACTGTCACCAATAAAGTTACTGTTTTGATTTGCGTAACTTTTAACAAGGAATCTGAACAATTTTAAATGAAATGCTACTGGTATATAACATGAATGATTGTTTTGTTTTTTTTCTTTTCAAAAAATACTGATCAAGAAATATTGAATTACGATTTATCAATTTAGTAAGTGGATGTAAAATTTAACTGAACAAATTTGCCTCTTTTGACAAAAACAATATCTCAGATATTAAAAAGGGCTTTAAGCATTGAACTGTCACTTTTGCCCTCATTACATAAATATATTTTATAAAGGACGTTTAAGATAAGGCAAATAATTGTAAAAGCTCTTTTTCAATTGTTGCATAAATCATTTCATGGAAATTATCAATTTAACAAATTTTTCGCTTGAACAAAATGTAAAAAAAGAATTAACATAAAACATATCAAAATCCTTGAAAAAAAAATAAACAAAAAAAAGAAACTCAAATGTAAAGATATTTAGTAGAGCTATTTAAAATTGCACATTAACATCATGGTCTGAAGCAAACTTGGGCCTACACAATAAATAGATTTTTGTGTTCCTGAGATTATATAATCATATAATTATTTCAATGTAAAACTTCAGCTTCATATACTTCTTCCCCTGTTGAGTTGCTCCAGCACTTCAGAGTAGACCATCAAGGTCACAGCATTGACAGGAAACGCTCGAACAGCCATAGGTACAAAACCAAGGAAAAAGACTTTGATACCACCAGAAGAATACAAGTGTCTTGCACAGTCCCAGAACCCCTGATACATCTTGCCAGCTGGGTCAGCTTGAATCTTGCTTTTGACCACATCAAACGGCATAATGATGAGCCAACTCAGCACTCCAGCCACACCTCCTCCGACAAAATTGGTCACCTTATAGCCATGATGTAGAGAATAAACATATATATGTATATGTAGATATAAATACCAATCAATACTGAGTACCCGTTCAGGTCAGATAATGCCATAGCTGGTTTTGTATTTGGTGTATTAAAACTAAAGTAATTCTTATCATTAGAATTTTGTCCTCAAAAGGTGTCAAGATATCAAGAGGCGATGAGAGAGGAGATAAAATGTCTAGTATACTGTAAGCTTGAAGTTTTGTGCAAAACATTAAAAACTATTTGTATTCAAAGTTATCACTTGAAAAATATTTCTTCATTCGATTATTTTAAAAATGTTATAGACTTTATCTCCTCTCATGATCTTTTACAATGATTTTATAACCTTTATTTTATAATGGGGCTCATTTCTATTGGGAATGGTGAAATGAAATGCATATTAGACTTTAATGACAAACTTTACAACTGCATCAAAAGTCATAGGAAGGATATCTGCAAAAATCAAACATATGCTTATGAAAGAAAATAAAGACTGACAAATATGCAGAATATCACTTGACTCAATTCATACCTTTGAATTGCAAGATTATCAATTTGAAAGTAAGAATCAAAAGTGTGTTTGTGATCACCTGTGATGGAATCATATCTTGCCTGAGTTGTGCTTCATACTGAAAAAATGTGTAACTCATCATGTAGAGACTGGCTGCAGGTGTGTCCCTCACAAACTGAGTTCTAAAGCCACGGTAGAGCCCACGCAATCCAGATGTCTTTGCTATGTCTCTCACTGCCTGAAATGGACCTTTGTAATACTTTCTGGATGCTGCTGCAGGGACTGAAAGGAAGAGCTGTTTTTTTTTACTTATATTTTGAACAAATTTAAAACTATGAAATAGTGTATTTTGGTTTATAACATAAAACTGTGTGTAGCTCTGATAGATAATTTTCTTAATATATGAGCCATAAGTCATTTCAGTAACATTTGATTCTTCTGTTCAAATGACAGACATATATCCTCATATCCCCTTAAAACAAGTGCAGTTTTTTTTATGTTTACATTTTGAACTTATTTTGTCTTAAGTGTAAAAATTATTAATTTAAATGAGGCAAATAAAGAAAGTATATACCGGGCGGTTTGTTTATTTTATTTATCTTTGAAAAAAAAAAAGCACCAAAATTAATTAAGATTTCATTTCTTCCACCACCGCCTCAGAAAATGTTAAATCTTTTAAGTCATGAAGATGCAGCATAAGCACTGGAAAAATAGCCCATCAAACTGTTCAGAGAATGGTTCTAATGATGCACCCACCATCATGAACGTGAGGGATCTGTGACTGTAAAGTAACTTTGATTACTTCTACAGGAACAGAAAAGAGAAGCTGAGGTGCTGTAGCTACAGCAGCTGCAAAGCCCAGGGTCCAGTAGCTTGGCTTATGAGTCAGGTCATCCAAATAATCAAGTTTTTTCAACACAAGACCATACGTCCCAAAGAAGATGGCATTCAAATAACTTGAGGAAAGCAGAGGCCAGCTCAACCCTCGAAAAAAACCCTTGGACTGGCAAGAAATTCAGAAATTTCGAAAAAAAAAAATCAGTTTTGTAAGATGTAAGCGGAGGAAATAAGATTAATTACAGAAATAAAGGTTATGTGAACTCAAGATAACATTTAGTACTAGGCTGGAGTGTTAAGTTTGTTCATAAAAAAACTTAGCACTCTAGTAAAGTGAAGATTGAAGGGACAAGGGATGACTCAGTATAAGACATGCACTAGTTGTTGCTCAGTAATTGTTCTTCCAAGCTATTTACATTTTAGTGTTTATATGAAGACATATTTCTAAAAATATATTTTAGGCTTCACAAATGAAATCAAACCAAAGTACATCACATCCAGTTTTGCTACATACAGATTCCACATAAAAATAGCAAGTTGGAGGAAATATTCAATAGGCCGTGTCATTCCCATAACAAATGGGCAGATAATGCTGAAAAAAAATAATTTACACCTTCATTCAATTCTATATCACAGATATTGGAAATCAGCCTCATGAACTTGCAAGGCTTTAACTCTGGATTGTTTTCTTTATAAAATGAGATGAATCATACTTGTGGCATGCAAGTCTACTATGAATTTTATAGGTGATCATAATGCTACACAGATTGATAAAGTAATATTGACCCCCTTAAAAAAAGATATGCATTTAACAGAGACAAAAACCTACTTTTTTACATGATATATTCACAGTTAATATTATGAAGATGACTGAATTAAATTTCTACATATAACTTAAATTTACCCTGCCCAACAAAGTCGTCACAGGTGAAAAATTCAAGTAAGGTTCAAGCTGTATTTATCTATTTACCCAAGCAGTCATTCATTTAGTATGGCACCAGCATATTGACTGCATTCATCAAAAGATACTCAAGTTTATAAACTGGGAAATTATGCTGCAAAAGACTGCACTCTTTCCCTTTCATCAAACTTACTGGATTGCAACAAATGAATCTTGTTAAGGCTAAAAATAATGGTTTCACTTAACAGTTAATTTTTTTAAAAATTAGCTGACATAGCAGCTTTCAACCACTTCAACTAAGGAGAACTGTTAAGCAATGCTCAGCAATAAAAATGTCTTGCAGAATAATTCTTCGTAAGTTTTTACCTCTTAACATAATATTTATAATAGCTATTGTTTTCTTTTATTTTTATTTTTCATTTACCATCTTCTGTTGGTTAACAGTCTTGAAACAGTCCATGAGGCTCGAGTACTTTCCTCCATACTCTTGTGTTTGAATCTGGACCTGTTAATAGATTATCAAAATGCTTAATTTCATTGAAAACAAATGTGAAAATCAGCTCATATCTTTTTTCAAACTCACCACAAAGCCTTACATAAGAAAAGCTTAAATTAATTCGCCAAGGATTATATCTATCTACTACAGAGTGACGTGGTGAAGAGAACCGCACTAACATTTGATAAATTCATAATCATTGATTATTCACTAAAGTCTGAATATTGCATCACCCCCTTAAATAAGCTCAGTTTTCTCATAGCCCAGAGAGGCAAAAAGTAGAATTCTCAAACAAAAATCCAGTTTCGCCAAAAATATCTGACTGTTACCTTCACAGTGTCCAATGGGTGGCCAGCAATCATACCTGCTCCACCTGAAATAGAACATGAAAATTACATACATGAGAAATTAAAGTTTGCAGATAAAATAACAGATCTGCTTTGGTGCAAGCCTAAATCGAAATGTCTATTTTGATAGTTTCATTGATTTGCTGACTCAAAAAAGTTTTATCAAGCCCATTGAGGTTTTTTTTAAGATTATTTCCAAATGAATGGGATTCATTAATCTTGTCTCCTTATCACATTTCAAAGTTTTCAAACTATAACTTCACTTAAAATTGTTTACTTAGACTTAGAGAAAGAGTCTTTTTGATCATCCAGATTTCACTTATTTTAATTATGGAAGCTGAATGTGAGCAATGGCATGTCATACATGCAGATAGATAAATATGCACCTGTAGAGACTAACCTCCAATGCATCCTGCAAGGTAGTCATTCAGAATGCTTGTGTTTGACATGAGCGATCGATTTCTCTTTCAAACTGATGGACAAATATAAATGATATAAAACAGTCTTTACTGACATTTACATAAAATCATTTAATCAGTTCTTAAAATTTATATCAAATCAAAGCATTTCAAGAATCATACTTCATTTTGCATCTTTCTTCCTAATTTAAGTTGCAACCCCTTATTTCAGCCAAAGAGCTAGAATTTTTTTTTAAATCAGGGTCTGTCAAATTTTAAGAGGCTAACATTTTCTTTGTACAATTGGAGACTGACTGTTCCAGGAATACATGTTATAAATTTACACTTATTTGATCAAAACATAGAAATAACAAGGACACGAAGAGAGAATATGCTGAAGGAAAATGGATATGTTTGCTGGATTTGTGATTTAGAGGCATGCCTGTTCGACCTGACCATGCTCAACTGCATTAACACCTCATTATTCTCACCCCAGCTTCAGGGTAGCAAAAAATTGAATTCTTGCTCCCCCTTTTCATTAATAATATAATATTTAGCATCTTGAAAGCGTGACTAGTCTCTTTCTAGATTAATATCTTATTATTAGCCTCTGATTCAGACATCTAGATCTAAGCTGAAGGTTTAAAGTTAAATCTTACATATGCACTCTCTAAGTCGAATGTATTTATGAATGTAATGAGTTTTTACCTTCTTTATTAACATGAAAATCATAATTGAAAAATGCAGAGAACATAACATCTATCTTTACACATGTTTCATGGACTATTCAAATGCTTTCTGATTGTGTTCAACTTGAAACTCTTTGTAGGATCATGATTGAAATGGTTTTCTTTGTCCACACTACAAAACTGACGAAAAGCCTCCTCAACAAATGACAGACAGCTGTGAGGATCAATGGTGAAACATCTGAATTGTTCAAAGTTGGACAAGGAGTGTACCTGGGGTGTATAATTTCACCATATCTCTTTAATATGTATGTAGAAAATAATATGAGGCAATAATAGTTTGATCCAATTTCAAGCAAATTTAATAGCCTCAAAATTGGTGGCCATAAACTCCCTGAACTAAGATATGCTAATATTACCATCCTTCTCTCCACCACTCCAACTGGTCTAAAGAACTAATTAACACTGTAAAAGAACGTAGTGAAGGTCAAAACCTCTTTCTAAATGCTAAGAAGACTAAGATATATATGACAGATATATTGAAACAGCTCTTCAAAATAAAAGTCGATAATGAAATGTTAGCAGTTGTCAATGAATTCCAGTGTATTGGCACAGTGTTAATACACATTCTAAACATAAACAGCAAAATCAAAAGATGCTGAACAATGGCCCTTCAAAAACTTAAGAAGATGGATACGTTGTGAGAAGGTACAATCAAATCCATCAGAATTAAACTCTTAAGAACTTTTATAATCCCAATTGCCACATGGGTCAGAAACAAAAACAAAAATGCAAGAAAATTTTATCCTGTTTTGAAATGAAATGCTACAGAAACATATATGTAAAATTACATGGATAGAAAAAAAGAACAAATGAATCTATCCTGATTGAACTTGACATAAAAGAAGGCTGGTTGATAAACACAACATAGGAAAAGCCACTGGCATATTTTAGTCACATCAAAAGACATCAAAGTCTGGAAAAGATCTTTCTGGAAGGGAAAATGCCAGGTAATAGAAGCAAAGGCAGACCGAAAAGAAGATCTATGGAGTGATGAAATTGAGAGAGATTTGAAAATATACATAACAACAGCAGGAAGCGTGGCTATAGACGGATACCTCTGCAGAACAGCCATCATGACGGCAATGTCCCTGAAAGAACATGCTACATAGAGAGAGAGAGGGAGAGAGAGAAAGAGAAGAAGAAGAAGAAAAGAAAGACTCCAACAAGCTAAAAATAGGACTCAATTTATCTTCTGAACCAACAATGTGAGTTCTTTTACAAATAATCTCAAGGTGGCCACTTCATGACCCAGTCAAATGTGTTTGGTTTGGACCTGAGATGACATGGAAACTTAAGAGTACCAAAAAATGTGCACATATATAATATAGAGATTATTTCAAGTGCACCCTCACTAAAGAATTCAGCTCAGAACACTTTCACACTTTAAAATCTCATATTAACATTGAAAAAATTATATTATTACAATATATGCAATCACAAAAGGATTCGTAAATACAAGAAGATGGCTTTTGATTAAGTAGGCTAGGTGTGGAACAAATGCAATTTTATTAGCTTTTTAAAAGTATTTTATGAATTTGTGCCTCTCAGTTGCTGTGGTATGCTGTTCCAGATTTTTGGTGCCTCCGCATTACAAGCTCTTTCATCATACTATTTAGTTCTAAATTTTTTTACGTGTGCAAGTTTCTTTTTCCATTTGAATGAAGGGACCATGAGGTACATGAGCTCCATTAAGACAGTTATAACACGAATCAAAATCTTATGTTTTAATGTGTGATTATAGTGGTAACCAGTGTAGATGTTTCAAGAGAGGTCTTGCATGGATCTGCTTTTTTTTTGCTTGTTCCCATCCTACTTTTTTTTTGGCATCTTAGTAACATTATCCAAGCTTTCATTAAGCAAGTTCAATGATAAGAATTACAGATGCGAACAGGCGAGGTCTATGGTTGACCATGATCAATGGTGGGGATATAAAGAGCTGCATTGACGGAAGGACTTTCAAATGGGTACGGTACTTTTATCATACTAAAAACGGCTTTGTTTGGTCGGCTCATTAATCATTAATGTTTCAAATAATTGGGATCAAAAAGGCTAAAAACACGATTTTTATTCTCGATTCAGTGAGAGTATTAACTGTTATTCGAACCCCATTGTGAGCCAATCATTGATTAAGGCTATCAATCACTGTACCGTGCAGAGGTTCAAAGGGAGATCTATCTTGTTGACTTAGATCGAGATCAGTTCAAAATATTTGATGGAAAATGTATAAAAAGTTGTTGTTTAATCCAGGCCCTTAATATTTGCTTCTTTCAAGCTTCTTTTTAATGAGTCTCAATGAGGTGTAAACTTGTTAAAACTGGAATAGATTTAGATGTAGATCTAGATCTAGATTCTACGAGTCTCAATGAGGTGTAAACTTGTTAAAACTGGAATAGATATAGATGTAGGCCCTAGATCTAGATTCTAGATAGTCTAAATCTAGAATTTGCACTTTCGGTTTTTGTTTTGTTTTGTTTCTTTGTTCAGTACTTTCGTTTCACTAGATGTTTACAAATTCATTTCCTTGTTTACATTTTGTGAGGTGTGATCAATAAGGTGAATTATTAGCTAAAATGATTTCCGTGTTTTTATGCGGCATTTTGTGCAATATGGACTGTGATAAAAACCAGTTTTAAAAAATATCAAATTTTATACATTACTTGATGATAAACTGAAACTCAGCAATCCGTTCAAGTTCTGGGTACCGGTAGCAGACTGAAATCTGACCATGGAGCATCGAAGGTCTGTGTTGTACGCCGACAGCTATTAATGTTAACATTAAACAAGCAAGAGAGAGAGAGAGAGAGAGAGAGAGAGAGAGAGAGAGAGAGAGAGAGAGAGAGAGAGACAGAGAGACAGAGACAGAGACAGAGACAGAGACAGAGACAGAGAGAGACAGAGATTAGACTTAGAGATAAATAGAATATGGGAGAAAGAAAGACAAGAGATACAAAGCATCAGTATCCACGATAAAATTTTAACGCACTTATTATATTGATCATCCATATTCCGTGTATATCATTCTATTATTACAATACTGTTTAGTGTTACCACAATAATCCTACTTTGCACTAAGAATCTACATCAGTACATGTTTATTCTATTGAAAGAACAGGTTCTGCAACAACTATTCCTTTAACCTATAAATGTTTGGTGATCACCATTTATAATATACTATGATTAGTGTTGGTCAATTAGAGGCACTGTTGAACCAGCACCACAGCCCCACGAAAAGCTAAAGAGAAAGAGAGAGAAAGAGAGAGAGAGAGAGAGAGAGAGAGAGAGAGAGAGAGAGAGAGAGAGAGAGAGAGAGAGAGGTAGAATATAAGGGTCTGGCTGTAACTGATAGGACAGAATGAGGCACTGCAAAGGAAATAATGACTTGTAGAATCGAGATTTAAGAAAGGTAGATAAAAGGAGAGAGTGAAACGCAGAAAGAGAGAGCAATTAACAACATAATCATCTAAGCTGCAGTATACATATAAGCATAATTCCATCATGTTTGTTAGTTATATTTCTTTCAATTTATGTGAGAATTTGGATATTTATAAGATCTTTCAATCGCCATCTCCGTCTACATCACCACCTATTTATTAGAGACCCGCTACATCTCGCCTTCTCACGTATCATTCTTCTACCCGCGCATCCCCATTCCAATCAGATGTAAAACAAAAAAAAAACTTTTCCCAATTTCTGAATTTTGATTTCTCTACAGATACTAACCAGCTCTAATATTTTAATCCAAACACGCGCTCCAGCCTTATCTTACCCCCATATCAACGAGGTCACGCCCTCTGCCACACCATCCCTAGCCATTGCACTAAACCTTGAAGCATTCTGCGCAGTGACCCTGCCCCAACCAACCATTTATCCTGTCTGAGCCCAGCTCTCCCAATGTTTTGTATAACCTGTTGAAGTCATTTTTTTTACACACAATCTGATGAAGCCACAATAAAGGCGAAACGTTTATAAGTTAAATCTATACTTGTGTTGTTGTTTTTTTTTAGTTCCGTAGTTATAAAGTTGTGTGCCTGTCTCTTTTTAGACTCTCTCTCTCTCTCTCTCTCTCTCTCTCTCTCTCTCTCTCTCTCTCTCTCTCTCTCTCTCTCTCTCTCTCTCTCTCTCTCTCTCTCTCTCTCTCTCTCTCTCTCTCTCTCTCTCTCTCTCTCTCTCTATATATATATATATATATATATATATATATATATATATATACCTGTCTATCTATCTCTCTATCTATCTCTGTCACTATTTTCCCTAATAACATCTAAACCTAAGGTCTCCTTTTCCCAATATTGTCCATATATTTTTTTTTCTTACCCTGACATGTACGCTGACTGTTCCACACTTGTAAAGTCTTTCCCTCCCTTTTTCCTACCATATCTGCTGTGCTCAACTAGACGATGATGCATAATGTACGTTACTGGAATTCATTAAAATCAATCCTCTCCATGTCTTTCTTTCTGTTCCTTTTCTTCCGACCACAGCCTCCCCCTCCCCCACCCCAACTTTCTTAAAACTCTCTCGCTCTCCCTCCCTCTCTCTCTCTCTCTCTCTCTCTCTCTCTCTCTCTCTCTCTCTCTCTCTCTCTCTCTCTCTCTCTCTCTCTCTCTCTCTCTCTCTCTCTCTCTCTCTCCCTCTCTCTCTCTCCCTCCCTCTCTCTCTCTCTCCCTCTCTCTCTCTCTCTCTCTCTCTTCTTTCTTCTTCTATTTTTCTTTCCATCTTGTATAAGTCAACAACGACCTCTCTCAACGGTCATGCTTGACTTTCTGTGATTGCGACAGTCTGATTCTATTTTCTTCCCATCGTAACTTTCTTTCCCTTACTGTTTCCCCTTTCTATAATTACATGATAAAAACTGCAACCTAGATGGGCTTGTACGTCTTTTCTACCGGAGCAAGAGGACGGCAGACAGAAACAGACAGACAGGCTTTTCTTTTTTTTCATTTTCTTTAAGATTCAATTGCTATCAAATTCAACCAGCTTTACAGGATATATATACTTGTTTTATTTTCTCCAATCGGAGCTAGATGATTCAGTTGGTAAACCCTGGAACTGCCGGTTTATTGCCGTCGGACTGAAACAAAAGATGAAGGGGAGCCGTCCGCGAAGTGGAGCGCTCGGCTTTCGAGAAGAGGGGAAATAACTGGCTGCAAGCGGTGGACCGAGGCATGTCTCTCCTCGGTCTGTCTTTCTGTCTGGCTCTGTCTCTCTCTGTCTCTCTCTGTCTCTCTCTCTCTCTCTCTCTCTCTCTCTCTCTCTCTCTCTCTCTCTCTCTCTCTCTCTCTCTCTCTCTCTCTCTCTCTCTCTCTCTCTCTCTCTCTCTCTCTCTCTCTGTGTCTCTTTCTTTGTCTCTCTCTTTCTCCCTATCTTCTCCCACCACCCTATCCCTCCTGTCTTCGAAAAGTACTTTGTCGATCACTTTATTATGAATGAAATTTCGAAAAAAAGAAAAAAAAAAACCACTTAAATACCGGTACATGTATTTCTAGATGTTAACATGCATTCTTCAACAGGAACTTGCATATAAGCTGGTCGCTATGGCATGCAAAGCTTTTATCTCAAAATAAATCTATTTTAGTATAATACATCGGACACATTGCCTCAATTCTACTCTGAATCTATGAATCACTTCTTTATTTGCAACGAGGAGGGAGGGGGAGGGGGGGGGGGGGGCGCGAAGGAACAACCAGGATATTAATAGATAAATCAAACACTCTTTAAGCCATCTTCTTTTTTTTTAAGTGGTTCAGGAAGAAATAACCAGGATTACATTACACTGATATGCCATTTCTTTTGCCTTTGTTAAAAGTTAAATTTTTATTAATAAGGAAATTCATCATTAAAAAAGTTTATTTACACTTTTCTGTTTAAGTTACTCGTTTTATTTGGTTGAAGAGTTTTCGTTTTAAATCCTTGCTGCGACTATTTCCTTTCTTTCCTTTTTTCTTCTCTATTTATGTTCTGCTTTCCCTATTCTTTTCTTATACGCTTTTCTTCTGTTGTGCTTTTCTTCTACTTTCTTAGGATAAATTTCCAGGAAACGTCTAGGAATTTATCTTAGTTTCGTAATGGGTTTGTTTGCATCGACTGGAGTTCTCTTATTTTAAGATTTGCTCTTCAAGTACATGTGGTTTTAATAGGCAAACTCTAGAGGGTTTTTGTCTGCTTTGTTGTTCTTTTTTGTTTTACTTTTGGTTTTGGGGCTCCTTTCTTCCCTGTTTTTTTTTTTTTTTTTTTTTTTTGCCATCCATGCCCCAAACCTCTTTTTTTTTTATTCATTCTATTTTTTTTTTACTATTTTCCATAAAATATAGATTGTTAGGCTTTTCTTTTCTCCTTCTTTTTACTTTTGGAAGATATTCTCTTTTCCTTCTTCCTTCTTTGCTTTTCAATTTTTTAAATCTTTTTCTTTTTCTTTTTTTGTTCCATTAGTATTTCATTCTTGTTGTTTTTAATTCGGTGGCCTCCCTTGGCGTAGGTCAGTCCGCCGGCGATCTTGCCCGGTGGTCTCTCGTTTGGCCTGTTCCTCCTTTCTTCTGCTGACGGTTTTGTTGTTTTACATTCCTTCCGTCCTACTCTCCTGATCTGTTCTCCTTGTATCGCCTGGGTTTGTTGTGAGTTTTGTTTCATTCAATCATTCCCGTTAAGTTTCTTTGCTATCTTTTCCTTGTTTGGTTGGGTGTTTCTTATTTTTACTCGTTTGTTTGTTTTCCTCTACTCAAGTAGTGGACTGGGTGAGTACAGCTCCACCAAGCACCCTCCCCAGTGTCTCTACTTATAGTATTGGATTTTTCTCTCTTTGATAATTAGATTCGTTGTCTTCTTATTCAGCAATGGTTGGTGTGTGTT
This sequence comes from Elysia crispata, assembly GCA_033675545.1. Classification (NCBI taxonomy): domain Eukaryota; kingdom Metazoa; phylum Mollusca; class Gastropoda; family Plakobranchidae; genus Elysia; species Elysia crispata. The sequence continues at coordinate 317,709 of JAWDGP010004473.1, forward strand.
CCACGTTCGTTCTTCTGTCTTCTGCTTTTCTTGAGAGAGAGAGAGAAAGAGAGAGAGAGAGAGAGAGAGAGAGAGAGAGAGAGAGAGAGAGAGAGAGAGAAAGAAAGAGAGAGAATACATTCCAGTTACAAAACCACCCTGTAACTATTTCTTATCTTTACTTTCCACACTGTTTTGTGCAAATTAATTTTAGACTTTGTGGATAAACTTGCATCTCATGGTGTTGAAACATTGATGCAGCCATAGCCTGCTTTTAACATTTTTTTCTTCTTTGTACCACATATATATTTATATGTGTATATATATATATATATATATATATATATATATATATATATATATATTTCTTTTCTTTCAGGAAAACTAGCTTATACACACGATTGCGCCAACCGGACTGGGCCCCAACATAGTTCATGATGAAGAGAAGACATTAAAATCATATATGGATAAAAAAAATATTGGTTGCACGCATCTTTTTCTCGTAGCGTGCTTTAGTTTCGTTACTCAAAGACTTAAAATACAATGACCGAGCAGGTGAACTCAGAGCATCCATGGTACATCTGATGTAGAGATGCATCAGTAATGGCGGTCGGCGGACACGCCGGACAGCTTGAAAAGTCCACAAACAGGTGAACATGGCGAACAACCTGACCCAGCATTGTTCTGGTTTTTCAACGGATGCTAATCCTACTCGTCAAAGCTCCTCAGCCACCGATCAGAACACTCATCGGAGTCGAATCCGAAACAAGCAGAACGATGCAGGGGGATTATGCCTTTGCTCTCCCTTACAGTCTACTATTTTGCCATTATTATTTTATTCATTTCTATTGAGTCTGGGCTGGGTCAGATCGGAATCGAGTCCAAAAACAAACGGATCGGAATGTCTCGAATCCAGCCTGTGCTGTAAGGCTGTGACGGATCCCAATTTTTAGGTAACTCGATTACTGGGGTCCAGTTGCAGAAGATCCGCGGGGTCCCGGTAACCAGAATGGTAATCATTTCCGGTGAAGTGAGGAGTGGTGATGAAGCGGGTCGCGGAATAAAAAAAAGTAATCATTTCTGGTGAAGTGAGGAGAGGTTACAGGAGGTTACGGGGCTGACGGTAGGCTAAAATCAGCTGGGTCCCAGAATCAAAAAAGTAATCATATCCCGTGAAGTGAGAAGTGGTGACGGACTCTCCCGTTGAGACAAGGTGAAAAGACCATGATTACATCGACGGTTCTCAGTCTCTCGTTGATTTCCGCTGACATCTTACTGAGTCAAAGGATTACGGTTACTCCCGCGGATCTCACTAGGGGATCCGTGGAACCGTTTCGTGAGGAAGATCCGTAATTACCAATTACTTTTTCGGGATCCGTCCCAGCCTCACTGCGCTGAATTGAACCCGGCCCTATCGCTCTTTCGGTTTTTTGAAGATGGCGTCGAATCCATTTTCGATTTAAGCTGCTGCACCACAGAGCACGCCCTTCCTCTAGCCTTTTTGATGGAGTATCTCTATGGGAGGGATGCATAGAATGATCAGATAGTTTATCTACGAAATGTATTAATTACGACGCTGTAAACACCGTGGAAATCATAACTTTGAAAGTTCTCAAATCGGTAAACTTTCATAACTTATGTTAAGGGCCTACAGTACTAGATCTAGAATCTAGATCTAATCTTAAGATCCAATTCCCAATTTCAGAACTTTACTCTAAATCTAGATCTATATCAGGACTCTTTCAATTGTATAGTAGAACAGTAATGGAAATTACCAGGTAAAGTCCTGCATTGGGACCAATTTGCAATCAAACCTATGGAATATAGGTCCTGCTTCCACTCCTTTAGTTCTGGTGTTGCTTTTACGGGGTACAGATTTAATTGATATAGAATCTAGAGACCTAGAGTAAAATTGAAAAGCTTTTAGATCTATATTGTCGTTAAGATCTCCCCTGTTTCGTAATCGTTGTCTGAATCTATTTCTAATTCGATTTCTTCATCTTCCTCTTCTTCTTTTTCCTTCTTGCTTCTAGTCTAGTTGCTTTTGATTACTTTTGGCCGGCGTTTCGTTCTCCATTTTTGTTCTTTTCACATCTCCGTTGTTGTGTTGTTCAGGTGTTTCCTTGTCCTTCTCTGCCTTCTTGAGCCTTCTTCTCTTTTCTTCTTTTCTGTTTCTGACCTTTCTCTCTGTATCTCATTTCCCCTGCTTATGCTTTCGTCTCTCTGGTGGCCAGTGTTCTTTTTTCCCATCCTTTGTCCACCAAGCTGTGTCTTTGTTCTTTCCTTTGAATGGTCCTCCCTGTTTCCCCTGGGACTTTCTTCTTTCCCTGTTGTCAAGAAGAGAAAGCGCAAGAGGAAGGAAAGTTACTCTATCTACATTTACAAAGTCTTGAAACAGGTGCACCCCGACACCGGTATTTCCTCAAAGGCCATGTCTATCATGAACTTATTCGTGAACGACATCTTTGAGCGCATCTCTGCCGAGGCCAGCCGTCTCGTTCATTACAATAAGCGTAGCACCATCACCTCCAGGGAGATTCAGACAGCTGTCCGTCTCCTCCTGCCTGGTGAGCTGGCTAAGCACGACGTAAGCGAGGGCACTAAGGCCGTCACCAAGTACACCACAAGCAAATAAACGCTTTGTGGGTGATGCACAGCAAGTTCGGGGTCTCCAACATCTTTAAAAGTTAGCAATTGTTCCGGCGGGAACGTGAATCTCTATGTGTGCGGGAAGGCGTCCATTTTACACATGCTGGGCGCTTTACTTCCTTTTTTTCCCCTCGTCTTCTTCTCTTTCTGTGATTTTGAACGGGTGGACAGGCGCAAAAGTTAGTATTTTAAAGCTGAACTTTTCTTTCTTTTCGAGTGGTGTTAAGGTTTGGTCGTTACCGTTTATCGGTGGTCCGCGCTTTGGAATCTTGTGGGGGGGGTTGACGATAAAATTTCGTTTGATATATTTAAATTGGCCACTTCCGCAAGGACTGCTATACCGAGCCGACCCGTGATAAGAGCGGAGAAAGCCCGTAGATCTCACTGATGTTCAAAAATCAGTTTAATATCGTAGCGTTTCAATGAAACGCGTATCAGATATTAAGCGGATAAGAACAAATACCAAGACGGTGTGATTAAGTGAAAATGTTCTTTGATAAATGAAGAAAATAGAAAGGAAGTTTTTGAACGGAGCTTGCATGAGACAGATTTGTTCCTATGTTAAACTGAAATCTGCATGTTGAGTGCGTACGTGTACATACTACCTGTTTCAGAGAATTTTTCCTCAGTGTTTTGTGCTACAAGTATTATGTGAAATTCCTGACAGCTCAACTTACAACATATCTTATTTTGTATCATCATTGTTGTCTACGACCATATCACGTTGAAAATACCGGTTCTCGTCCGATCACCGAAGTCAAGCAACGTCGAGCGTGGTTAGTACTTCGATGGGTGACCGCTTGGGAACACCACGTAAATATATATAATTTAGCCCCGCACCTACTGTTGTATTTTAAGTTTAGCAGGCGTCCACAAAATAGTATACCATCTCTCTCTCTCTCTCTCTCTCTCTCTCTCTCTCTCTCTCTCTCTCTCTCTCTCTCTCTCTCTCTCTCTCTCTCTCTCTCTCTCTCTCTCTCTCTCTCTCTCTCTCTCTCTCTCTTTATGCAGCATGCTCTTTCAGAAAAGCGGTAAGGGCAATTTTAAATTTTAAAAACAAATGCATAAATTTAAGATTTGAAACCAACCTCTAAGGCGTGGGAAGTGTGTATTCAACAAATTTGCCACAAGGAACAAAAGCACGATCTAAAAAAAATTCAAGGCAAGTGTATTTAGAAAAGAATGACATTTTTATTGTATTTCAGATAGACAGGAGAAAAACAAGATAAATGAACACAGGCTAGGTTTTTTTCTTTCCATAGTGCATCTTTGGTTAATTCTGAATGTTTTTCTAAGAAAAAAAAATTCTATACATTTTGTCATTTAGGTGCTGGTTTGAAAAAAAAAGATTTAATCAAAATAATTCTTTCTAGTCTGGAATCTTTTCAGAATGACATTAAGCTATGATTCTTACTAAAATTATATTCATATTTTGAATTCTTAGAGAGTGTACACAGGTTGCACATGTATTGGTCTTAGTTATCGTATCAATTATTGAATGACTTGATAATCTATTTTAGTTTAAAAACATGAATGCGGTACATCAAGAAAATACTGCAGAAGTATGCGCATGATCTCCGTAGACTATCATAAAGGCAACAAACAAAAAAGAGGATGTATGGGAGATATTGAAGTTGCGATGCCAATCTCTCAAAACTGGTTTTGCTATTTATTTAGATCTTTTGTTGCTGTTTTTTTAAATTTATTTATTCACTTGTTTATTCAATTATTATTGATATAATATATAAATATGTACATATATATATACATATATTCCTTCATTGCGTTCATCTCTATGCTTCTTTTTTTAAATTTTTGTTGTCTTCATCAATGTTTTGGTGTTTCTGTTCTAATCAAGTCCTTGGGAGAATGCTTAAAGTGGACTAGATTGTTATTAAATTTGATATTGGTCCAAAATTTTGTCTGAGATGTGAAACGCCCTAACTTAACTTCAAAAAAAAAAAAAAAAAATATATATATATATATATATATATATATATATATATATATATGTGATTACAGTAAAATTTAAAACACTAACTTTTCAAAGTATATTAAAAAAATTATTTAAATACGTGTTAGTATGAATTGACTACTTATTTACATAATAAAGGTTCCTGAATAATAATGGAAGTTTATGCTCTCTCAAGCTAAAAATCTGATTAAATAGGAAAAATAATTTTATTACAAGTAAGTAATGTGTTCAGTGAGCATAATTATGAAAACATTAAAAATTGTTTTTAGACATTAAGCTAAGGAAATAATTAAAGAAAAAAATAGAGAAATCCAATGCCATTGAGTAAAAACATAGTTGTATGAAAGAAAGGGAAAAAAGAAATAGCGCGTCAATACAATTAAAGTTGAGAGACTGAAAAAGAAATAGATAAAGCCAAGCTTCCTACTTGATTTATTATGATAACTATAAAACTATTCATACTTTTGAGTTCTTTTTGTTCTTGAACTCAGATTAATGCGTAACAGGTTGTTTTTTTCACTCGCTAAAATCATCTCGAACTTGTGATTCGATTAGAAGTGCAATCTGTGAGCCCCGTTCTACGAATGGGACCATCGTGTCAGTTTGCCGCGGCAAATAGGCTTATAAATGGTCTTGATGTTTATCCTTTTACTTAAATTAACCAGATATACGCCTCCGCTTTTTTACCATTTTTTACCTACAATCTAGGTATCTCAATTATTCTTATTCTAAACACAAAAAAAAAAAGATAACGGACAAATCCTTTTGGAATAAATGAAATTGACTAATTCCATACTTTCCAAATATGTTTTTAGTTCCTATTAACCGCTCATTAGTGAGCTTTGAATTTTGGCATTAAGTGCATAAAAAATGCACTGCCCTGTGGGAATTATTAGCTAGGCAGATGTTTAAAGCTGCATTATAATGAAAGTTTTAAAAAAAATGTAAGCCTAAAAGTGAAATTTAGATTTCTCTAGTTGTAGATCTAACCTTTTGATTGGCTCTAGCTGCTGTAAATATCTAGGCCCTAGAATAGATCTAGAATCTATGTCGAAACAAATTTTAGATTCTTTACATAGAGCTTACACTTTATCACCTAGAATGATCTATTCCAGACAGTTTTAGATCTGTCGCCGTCTACATTGTGTGCGTACTTTCAGTTTCATCCCTGCCGTCTGTGCCCAGCTGTGCTTACAGGGAATAGTTTGCACATTTGCCTTTCTTTTTTTTTTAAGAAAATAATAGTCAAATTTTTGCATTTAATTAAAAAAAATATATCATTTGCTGAAAAATAACATTACTACTCCAATTTTTAGGGTAATTTACAACTTTGCTGAATTTGACGTTTCTAAGAGGTTAAGAAAATTAATGTTCTGTTAGATGGTCCTCATTTTTTGCCTAGCCTTATTATATATAGGTGGAAAAAATAAGGCCAAAGATCGTCTGGAGAATTTTCTCAATAATTGGGGAAGACAAAAGAGAGAATTTCAGAGAAAATTCTTCAGGTAGTTTTGCAGTTTGCAATAATGCCAAAAAAATTTTTATTTTAACTGCTCAATAGAAAAATCATTATTTCCAATAACTTGGTTCTCTTTTTCATAGATAATTAATAAGAGTACAACACTCTGAAATCAAAATGATAATCAACTAAATGTGGCATGCTTCCGATTTTCCATTGTTGAACTTTTCAAAACATGATCAATGCTCAAATAATTTTACTTGCAAAAAAAAAATCTCTTTTCAAATCACATTATTGTTAATTTTAGCGAAACATGCTTCTCATGATAGCCTGTTGGTGCATCCGAATCATCTGGAGATGGGCTTCCTGGGCTGCTGCAGCTGCCTCAGCAGCTCTTCTAGCCGCCGCCTCTGCCTCTAACTTTTTCCTTTTTTCTTCTTCCTCAGCCAGTTTCTTTTTCAGCTCAAGCTCTCTCTGTTGGGCCTCTGCCTCTCTTCTTTTGCTTTCTGCCTCTTGTTGTCTCCTTAATTCCTCCGCTTTTCGGACCTCTTCTTGGCGCTTCAACTCAGCCTGCCTCTTCATCTCTTCCTGTTTTCTTAGCATCTCCGCCTGAGCCTTTTTCATTTCCTCCTGCTCTTTTTCGTGGCGCTTTTTCTGCTCCAGCAACGACTTCAAGCCTTGTATTGAGTTCTCAAGTGTTTTCTTCTGCGCCGAGACCATATCCTGTATTGTTTTCAGCGCGCCGGTACCTGCGTCTTCTTTATCGACGTCTTTTCTAACAGTTTCAACTCGGTCCTGAATTTTTTTAATGGAAGCGATTTGGGAAGAAACGTCGTTGATGGAAGACTGGGACTTGGTCATAGTCTTGGTCAGCTCAGCGGAAATGGTGTTAAGCTTTACTTTGATTTCGGCATTAAGTTTGTCACGTCTTGTTTCTACTAAAGCCCTTTGCCGAGACATTGCGCTGGCCAGGAAATCACCCTGGGTATAACGGAGCCCGCGATTTCCCAAACAGTCCAGTGCCTTGAACAAGTCATCTCTCTGGGCGTTGAGAACACTGTCATCCTTTGCTATGTTGTTAAAGAGAACAACGCGTCCCTCTATTTCCTTCAACAATTCAGCCAAAGGTCCTGTTTGTTCTGCAAGCCACGTAGAAAATTGGGAAGATAAAGTACTTCCCTTACCTTCTGCAGCCATTTCTTGTGCTAGAATGTCCCCACAAGTGACAACCAATATGGCATGTTTGCGGACAAAGTCAGCTCCAAGGAGGGTCTTAAGGGCGCCTAGGACAGTGCGATCCTCTTCTGTATATCTCGTACCGTAACGGAACATCAATAAAAGCGCGTCATAACCCCCAGGGCAGGCCGACATAGTCTGCTCCAAATTTTTTATAGCAGCCTGAATATTTTCCTCATGGGTGAATCGTGTGTCACCTACACCAGGTCCGTCTACGATCGTGATCTTTCGACCTCCGACCTCGGTTGTTTGAGCTGTAACCTCTGAAGTCATAGAAGTCGTGCTTGGTCCGCTTTCAAAAGCGTTCCAGCCGAGGACAGAGTTCCCAGTGGCGCTCTTACCGGTGCCCGTTTTTCCCAGCAGACACACGTTGATGGCGTTGCTTGTCATGGCTATAATTATTGGTCCTGATACACCTGAAAGGTTATTTTAAAAAAAATTAAACAGTCAAAACAATGATAAAATCTTGAGTTATAAAACGGTTGCAACACATCAGCATTGGATAAAGATAAGAAGTAAGAGAGTTTTGTTTTTTGTTTTTGTTTTGTTTTTTTGTTGTTTTTTTTTGTTGTTTTTTTTTTGGTTTTTTTTTGGGGGGGAGTGTTTTTTGTTGTTGATTTTTTTTTTTTCTGTTTTAAACATGCTTCAAACGATTTCTATTGATTTACGGCGATAGGGGGAGTAGAAGCTTTATTACGATTGCAGACTATTGCACAAGCTGAAGGCCAAGGACATTTTTCCTCACTCAAGTACAGTGTGAGTGGTCTACTATTATCCTTTCACGTAAGGTAGGTAATACCTTTAACTTTCCAGTAAAAACAGAAGTTCTTTGAAAAGTCTGGCTTCTTTTAATTTCCTCATGAATTTTATACGGAGATGGTTGCTTTCCTTCAAGCCAGAGATAAGGATTCTTAAAATGACTTCAACCCCAACCCCACGTCATGTCATAGCCAGGGCTCGATTACAGGATTTCCTGATTGTCAGCCCAACGTTTATACCCACTGATCTATCTGGCGCTTTTATCAAGTGTCGTTCAGGCCAGGCATGTAATTTATATTTTTTGGGCTGCTACTACTGCTACTGCTGCTGCTACTACTACTACTACTACTACTACTACTACTACTACTACTACTACTACTACTACTACTACTACTACTGCTACTACTACTACTACTACTACTACTACTACTACTACTACTACTGCTACTACTACTACCACCATTACTACTACTACTGCATCTATTGCTACAACTAGTCGTCCACTACTACTACTACTACTACTACTACTACTACTACTACTACTACTACTACTACTACTGCTGCTGCTGCTGCGACTGCTGCTGATGCTACTAAAAATACTACTACTACTACTACTAATACTACTACTACTACTACTACTACTACTACTACTACTACTACTACTACTGCTGCTGCTGCTGCTGCGACTGCTGCTGCTTCTGCTACTGCTATTGCTATTTCTACTACTACTACTACTACTACTACTACTACTACTACTACTACTACTACTACTACTACTACTACTACTACTACTACAACTATTCCTACAATTAGTCTACTACTACTACTACTACTACTACTACTACTACTACTACTACTACTACTACTACTACTACTACTACTACTACTACTACAACTACTACTACTGCTACTACTACTACTACAACCATTACTACTACTACTGCATCTATTGCTACATCTAGTCGTCTACTACTACTACTACTACTACTACTACTACTACTACTACTACTACTACTACTACTACTACTACTACTACTACTACTACTATTACTACTACTGCTACTACTACTACTACTACCTACTACTACTACTACTACTACTACTACTACTACTACTACTACTACTACTACTACTACTACTACTCATTACTACTACTACTGCATCTGCTGCTGCTACTAGTCTACTACTACTACTACTACTACTACTACTACTACTACTACTACTACTACTACTACTACTGCTGCTGTTGCTGCTGCTGCTGCTGCTGCTGCTACTGCTTCTGCTAGTGCTACTACTACTACTACTACTACTACTACTACTACTACTACTACTACTACTACTACTACTACTACTACTACTACTACTACTACTACTACTACCACTACTACTACTATTGCTGCTGCTGCTACTACTAGCTCATTTTGCAAAAAATAAAAGCACATTATTAAATGAATAGATGGGCAGTTAATAATTCTCGCCGAGCAGTGCACCTCTAGGCACGTTTGTTTTTTTGTTTTTTTGTTTTTTTCATAAATACGTAGGCTTGTAATTAATTTTAAGAGTATCTTTAAAAAGATTGGGATAATTCAGGAATAGCTGTTGTCAAGTATTGGCCCTTCCGACCCAAAGAAATAAATGAACATGGAGTCCATCTTGTCCTTGGAAATCCAAATTCACATAAGGGGCAGATTTATGCCAATATTTGTAATTGTTTTGAATCTGTATACATGTTCAT
>JAWDGP010004473.1:332500-400000 GCA_033675545.1 Elysia crispata
TCAGTGCAACCGCCTCAGCAAATGCTTCTGCTCAGGGTAGCCTTCTTTAAATAATTTTCTGGTTTGACGGCTTATCAGAAATAGAATCACACTGAGCTCTTATGGGTCATAATATCGGGAAAACCCACAAATTTACTAAGACGGGTATGTGTACATTGTTCTCTCTACTAGTCCTGTTCTGTGTATTTATCCAGAATTAGGCCCTGACTGGCGATCTTGGGACAATCTGATAGGACTCTGATGTTGCATGCATTTAAAAAAAAAAAAAAAAAACAGAGAGAGAGAGAGTAAACGTTTTCAGACCTACTTGATTAGTTTTCTGGAAAAAAAGATATTTTTTTTTTACTGGGGAAAAGCCGCAAAATTAGTAATGATTTCTAGAAATGGTTTTTCTCACTTGTCAAAATCTCTTTTATTATCTTTGGTTTTCCAACTGGAGGTTCCAATATTTTTTAAAATCTAAATCTTATGTGAACGTCAGCATCTCTAGCGTCATCAATTTTTTATCGTCCTCAACTCCTGTTTTCGTATTCTCTCTCTCTCTCTCTCTCTCTCTCTCTCTCTCTCTCTCTCTCTCTCTCTCTCTCTCTCTCTCTCTCTCTCTCTCTCTCTCTCTCTCTCTCTCTCTCTCTCTCTCTGTCTGTCTGTCTCTCTCTCTGTCTCTCTCTATCTATCTTTCTTTTTCCCTCTCTATCTCTCTCTTTCATTCTATACTTCTATATATCTTTCTATCCACTTGGTTTTTGTTGTTAATTGTCAATAGTTTGTTGTTAAGTTCTTGTTTGTTGCTTTTGTTGATATTGCTGTAATTATTACATGTATGTAGTGTAGTTCGTTTTGTTGCTTTTGCTATTTTTAAAATTTGAATTTTGTTTGCTGTTTTTGTTGTTGTTGTTGTTATTTTAATCATCATCATCATCATATAAAGCTGCAAGCAATCGGTTTGATGTGTTGACATTTTCAAAGAATAAAATACTGTTTGTCTATTTATTTTCTTATGATTACGAGTTCTTAATATTTTTTCTACAGATTTTATATCGTCATTCTGCACACTTCTGAACTACAATATTTATGTAACACAATATAATATGATTATAGTTCTGGTCTTATCGAATAATAATTCGTATGTTTATACATGTAGGCCCTACTTTAAATTGTTCCATTTTTATTTTTTTTTAATCTAAATCTAATGTGAACTTCAGCATCTTTATCGTCCTCAACTCCTGTTTTCTTATTTTCTCTCTCTCTCTCTCTCTCTCTCTCTCTCTCTCTCTCTCTCTCTCTCTCTCTCTCTCTCTCTCTCTCTCTCTCTCTCTCTCTCTCTCTCTCTCTCTCTTTCTCTATCTCGTCTTCTTTTTCCCTCTCTCTCCTCCCTGCCCTTATTCAATATCTACAGCTCTTGATGATTCTCTTGTTTTTCTTCCTGTGTTTATTCACCTCCCTCTGCCTCTCTTCCTCTCGCTCTTTTTCTGCTTTGCCTTTCCCTTTTTTTTTTTTTCTTTTTTTTTTTTGTTACAGACGAATAGTTAGCTGATTAAATTGTAAAAGCACAAGCTATTTATAGACTCATTTAAACGCACATCATCATTGTTTTGTTTTTTAATGCACATCTGTATCCTTTTATTTTGCGGGAATTTTCAGACGATTAGTACCCTTTAGAAGGATTTTAAAGATCGTAGATTGGGACAAGCTGTTTTCTAGAATTAACTATAGATCTATCTACCGATTTGTCCTTTGATCTATCGATCTATCAGCATCATTGTTTCTATCTTTAAATCAGTCTAATTCTCCATTTATCTTTCTATCTATAAATTATTCATCTTATAATTGTTTCGATTTTGCCTTCTTTCCAACACTTTTTTCCTCTTTTGTAGTCATATTCTTTTTCTCTCTTTTCTAAGATTCACCATATTCTTTGCCTTATTTTTTCCTCTTTCATTGCCTTTTTGTTCATCAATTTCATGTGCACACCTTCCGTGGAAATTATCCTTTCTGCGACGTGTTTTTTCCTTTGTCAAGATAAGCTGATTAAAAGTGAATGTGGATTTTAAAATGTGTTGCTTAGCCATCATGAATTATAGGTTACAAGGACGAAGGTTGGGTAAATAAGACGGGAATCCAAATTATTACGTGTATTAGTGAACGTTTAACCTTTTTTTTTTTTTTTTTTTGTTACTTTAATAACTGTTGTTCTGATTCATATTTTTTCTTACAGGAGCTTCCACATACAAAAAAATGAAAAGCAATGCAAAAAAAAAAAAAAAAAGATTAACGTTACTTCAGAGTCATTTTTTGTTTTTACAGTAAAATTCTGATCGCGCATCTCCTGGTATTTCCGCACGAGAACTGATCCTTAGATCGGATTCCGAAACTGCAGCGCACTATCTTATGTTCACTATCTTTGAGGTTTGTTTCTTATCTAGGCGTTTAGCTGAAACTTCGACGTTTGTTTGGTTGTATGATGTATTAATACGCCGTGGACAACAAGGTGATCTCAGCTTCTCCCTGCGAATCTGCCAAGCCCACTTGTTTGGGAGGAACTGAAATTAAAAAAATAGACGCCCCGAACTCGCTGACCCAAGATGTCGTCGTCGAACCCGTGACCTGTGTCCCTGTGGATATCAAGAGGAACGTTGTAACCCTACAGGCATAGTCGATACATTCATAAAATCAGATTTAAGAGAACTACACCCGTTCTTGACCTGGTGGATCATAAGGGCACTACAAATATGACTTAACAATTAGTGCTCACCGATTTCATAGTTCCTCATTTGTTTTTCAAAGATTTGAGATAGGTCTACTGAAATCAGCTGCCATGTTTAAATCAAATGAAGTCGTCATAAGATGTATGTGAAAATCACAGAATATAACCACGATCCTTTAGGGTTAAATGTATCTTTAAGAATGTTCTTTTTGAAATACTCTTTTGGAGATTTTGTACTACCGGTATCATATAAAATTATAACAAATTTCTACGGAACTGTACACGGTTGGAAAGGAGCATACATGTAATTGAATATTGAAATGCATCGAGGTATACAACTCAGTGATAGATCCGACAAATAGGTCCTATCACATAGTTTTGTGAATCTCTGGAATATTTTTTTTTAATTTACTTCTCCCTGGTAACGATGGATACCTGGTACGTTGTTTTGTTTTGTTTTTTAGATTCGGACTCACACTGATAACAAAGCACCCATTTTGATAGGTGCTAACGTACCAAGTTGATTCGAGTTTTCTCTAAGTCTTGGGTACTTTCAACTAGCATTGCAAAACCATAAACATGACAATTTTTTCTATATTTAAAAGGGATCGGCTAAATCGCTAAAATCGCTAGGTTTGAAGACATAATTTGTTTCTGTATTTTACATTACATAGCTTTAAGCCTAGGACATCATGAAATGCGCTCTAAAAAATATAAGGACTGTGAAACAGTCATAGTTTCTTGAATGATGGACACCACCCGAGGCAAGGGAATGGCAATCGAAAATACATACATGTACTTTGAAGTGAAAAAGAATAAGGAACACATTTTAAAGGCACATGATTCGAGCATACTCGGGTGTCCTACAAGACGATTCTGAATCACTTGTGAACTGATTGAGAGAAAGATATGGAATAAGCAAGTAAGAGCCTATTTTGACAATAAACAAATTAGGCTTAAAGCTTCGGAGTTAATATGACGTCCTGTGTCAGAGATACAAGTTGGTGTGCTTCAGGTGGCAGAATAGAAGGAGGAAGACTTCTTAAATTAATTGATCAAAAATTGAGGCTATCAAAGAAAATAACATAAACCCTGAAAATGAAGAGCATTACATGCTGTATGTAAACCCCAGGCTATAAGAGCAAATCTCTTTGTGGAATAGTGCCACTGAAGAAAGGCATTATTTAGATTAAAGGTTAGCAAGGAGATTCAGAAGTCATTGATTTTTCCCACAAAGTCATCAATATTCTGAGAGGAATGTGTTTGGACAATCACTCAGATTTAGAGCCAAGAATAAGCATTGCAAAAGCTTTTTTATGATTTCAAATTCGCAATCAGTAAAAGTGTGAGACTAACAGTAAGAGATAAAACCATGGGTGAAACAATTGGTTACAATGAAGTGGGGAATAGTTACAAATGGATGTTTTGTCTGCATCTCAATCAATAAGTGCTACGGTGTATAGGAAGATTATACTTAGCAATATTCGTCATTTTCTTTCAATAAACGTGTGTGCTTTCAAATTTGATTCTACATGTCAATACAGCTTTAACCAGTAGTTCTGTCCTTCATGTGAATTGTCTTATGCAAAAGACAGCAAGCACAAATACGAGTACATGTAATTCATTTTTAGACTACTGGGTTCAACAACAAACATGAAGATTTTCTTACAATTATACAAACATAAAACATTTGATAAAAAAATTTTGTTTTCAAGAAATTTTATTATTCTGTTTCTAACACCATAAAAAATTCATAAATTATTTTCATAGACAAGTCTGTGTGTGTGTGTGTGTGTGTGTCTCTCTCTCTCTCTCTCTCTCTCTCTCTCTCTCTCTCTCTCTCTCTCTCTCACGCTCCCTCCCTCCCCCACCTCTCTCTGTCTCTCTTTCTTTCTCTGTAAATGTGTGTCCTTCCTCCTATTTTTTCTGTGTATGCATCAAGTAAAATGTTAGATATTGCAATGTTTTATTACCAAAGCAATAGGCTAGATTCAAAATTAGGTTTAAAAAATTTTTGGCACAAGCAAGCTTCATCCTCCCAAATTACAAATATTATTCTGTCTAGATACATATGAGTTAGCTGAGATAAGGAAACTTACATCCATTTGATAAAAAAATAACACAGATGGTGAAAAAAGAAAGTCAAATTCTAATAAAGAACAACAGGTTAGCATTTAAATGTTTTAAGGTTCAATTCATACTTTGTTACCATGTATAAATTTTTATATTGCTAATTTTTATTAAAAACATAGGTCGAATTAATTTTGTTTTATATTCTTATTAAATTATTTTCTGCCAAAAAGAACATTTTCATTGGTTTTTTGATTTTCTATGCAGGATTGTAATGGGATTGATTTAAAAAAAAAAACATAATAACTGGCTTGTTTCCTCTTCCAAAAATTTTATTACTTGCATCACAATAAAGTCTCCTTTATCATTGGTGCATATCCCTAAGAGTAAGACAATTTTGTGCCAATTCTCTTTTCCTCGAAAACTGCATCAAATAGAAAACTCAGCTTTACTCAATAGAAAATCCAAAATACATATCCTAAAGACAAATGTACCAATTATAGTATTTACACTTTTCACTTCAAAATGAGCTGATTACTCTTTCAGGTAATGCAACTTTAACACAATTAACTAAGTAGTGATATAAGGGTTTTATGTGTTTTCTAAGCTTCTCAATACCTTTTCAAATATTTTTTCAAACAAACAGAAATCTGAGAAAGTGCCAAAATTTGTAACATTCATTTTCTTGAATAGAAAAAAAAATAATATCTTTGAACAAATAGCACTGTTCCAAATTATTCTACCAATGCTCACATTCAAATTACCAAAAGTTGGATTTCCAGCTAAAATCACTGATTTTGTAATTATTGGTAGAGTATTTATCTGTGCCAAAAAGCTAGCGCTGTGATTTGCAAATTTATAAAAGGCAGAAATTGATTTCTAAAGCTGTTATGTCATACTGCATCCATATTGTTGTCATACATCTCCTTGAGAAGGTTAATGCTGCTAGCATACTGCATCTCATTCATGAAGCTAGCTTCTCGCCATCTGCAAAGAGTATAAACACAGAATGAGTAGAGTGAGAGAAAGAGCAAATGCAATAAAGACAGAATCAAAATATTGCAAGAAATCTTTGTGTATGTATATATATCTTAATAACTGTTTGAATTAACAAACTGTATGACTACAAGAAAGAGAGGATAACAATTTCTCGATCTCGTCAGTTTAAATAAATATATAGTCAGAAAAAAGTGAGGAAAAGTAAAAATTATTGCAATGCTTGCCAGTAAAGTTAGTTTTATGATAATTTCTAATAAAATTGATTTATATCACACCTGCATTCATACTGCCAATTAGAGGGGAGGAAATTATCTCTTCTAATTGTTTTGAAATGCACCAAAATTTTAAATAAATAAAATTCATGAACAGCGTAGAGTTGTTGGTCTCCCTTTTCTATACTTTTTAAAAACTTTTTGAAAACCATAGGCAATTTTGTGTTGGATTTAAGATGCCAACGGGCACAATAAGCTTTTATATGTCTGGGTACGGAAAGAGGAGATGTTTTTATCTTATTCACTGTTGCTTTAAGCAGTCAATTATTGCCTTCTATGCAAGAAGACTTTGATCATACTAGTAGGTAAATCCTCTAGAGGCCCCTGTAGCCTAGTGCTAAAATTTTTCCTTGTGATTCTACCATCATCCTTGACAGTGAGAGCATCACAACTTTTTCAGAAAGGGTGCCAGTGCTGATTATTATCTCAGCTCCATCTCATCACCACACATATCTTCCTATTTTTTTCTAAATGTATCGCAGCTGGTCACCCCCAAGCCATGAAATTAAGATAAATGAAACGACTTACACAAAAAACTTGAGAGCATACAGGCTTTTTTATTAATATGAACTCTTACTTGTTTCTGATTTCCTTCCAACGAGTGAGATGATCCAACAATAGTTGCTCTGGGGCAGGTACAGTTGCAGGATCCTTTCAGCAAAAAAAAATAAAACCATGAGCATGAGCAAGAGTTAGAAGCAAAATAATCTTTGCTCTTCTTAATGTATATATATTTCACTTTTCAGTGCTATAAATTGTCAAAATCTTGATAATTCAAATTCATTAACACTGGTTGTCTTGATAGTTTTATCAGGTGTTACTGTCCAGAACAACTGAGTCGACCAAGGCTCTGTCAAAACAACAATTTCCTCAAACTCGGCTGTTTTCCCTTTCTGATTCTAAATTCCCATTCAATTCAAACTCTTTTGGACTTAGTTGAAAAGTTTAACATTATGTATTTGGCAAACAACCTGCCTCAACTATACAATGAAGAGATTAGCTTCATACGAAATTTGACATAATAAATATTTATATTCCCCAAAGAATTCTAGAATCCATGCTCGGGTGTAATTAGTGTCTTACTTTCCCAATCCTTCAACTGTTACTCAGTTTTCTATATTTGTTAAGAGAGAAAGCCTCTAAAGAGAAGCCCATTCAATTGATGAAATCCAATTAAACCCCTGCAAGTTAAGAAAATGAGCTAGTCAGGATCTAAAACAAAACAATGCCTAAACTGTGGTCAAATTTTTTGAGACTTATCAGAGAGTATTTTGATTTAAGTTCTCTTGTCTAAAAAAAAAAAACAAAACAACAAAAATTGTTACTATTCATGGAAATGTGTTAAAAATGTAAAAGAGAAATTATAAAATAAAATTATTTCTTTGCTGGGCAAAATGAAGAATTCATAAAATTATAATCGGTATCTACTTGATCCTATATCTTTTTTGGCTGCAAAAGGTCTAAATCTTTGAGCTGAACAAACAGAATATTTGAATTCCTGTTGTGTTAAATCAAACAATCACTTTTAAGAACATGCACAATTTGGTTTGTGCCCTTTATTCTTTTATAAACTCTTGTAAATCTTAAATCTTAAGCAAAATCTTTCAAAAAAAAAAGAAAAAAAATGTGAATATATCACCCCTGGATTATTATGTTCTTAGTCAGAGCACAATTGTCATGCAGTCGCTCTGTAAATATAACAATGATATCAGAGAAAAACAGGAAATAGCAATTGAGCACAAATGAAAAATGAGATGACATAAAGACATTAACTTATTCAACTTACTGCATATATATCCAACTTTCCTGATGGCTGGGGCACTGCCTCAGGCACCCGAAGATCATATAAACAACCATCCTCTGATTTTATTGGTGGTGGCATCTGATACACATTAGGCATGTTGTCACTTGAGATCGGAGTAGCGTTAGCCTCCTCTTCTATTTTTGGCGAAGGGGGTCGCTCAGCCAGAGTTCCTAGAGTCTTGTCATGTGGTCTGTTATGCAACCATGCTCGACACACAGGGTAGAGAGGTGTGTCCTCTGGAAATTGAGCTAGGTCCACACTGCGTTCAAACAGCTTCATAATTACTGTTTCTATAAAGAGTTGATGAAAAAAAATAAGTTTCACCTTTTACAATAAGCAGTTTAATAAGATGGAGGTGACTTACTACATCTCTTGCACCTGCTATAAAATAAGTTTCTTTTAATCTGCTGATGTGAAAAAAAGGAGGTTTAATTACCATCATATAAAATCTAAAATAATGACCAAATCGACAAGAACTTTTCAGCATAAAATACACTCTTATTAATTGAAGAGGATCCTCCTTATCCTTTCCTCAAAGGGCAAGAAAAATTTCAAATTTCTAATCTAATCATTCCTCCAAATTAGAAAATAAAAGACTAAAAACTGCAACAACAGACTTTTTTTTAAATCATCTGATAAACATGCATACACTTCATGTTAGGTTCTGAGAGGAACATTCTCCATAGATGATCTTAACTATTTTCACCTCTTTGACCCAAAAATCCACTGTATACAGAAACAAGGATACTCAAGGAGACAAAAAGTAGCTTAGCCTTTGAGTTGGAAAATTATATAAAATAAATCAAAACAAGTGCTTTCACTTTTTCCCTCTTCTAATTCTCTCAAAACACACTGAAACATTAAGTTTATATATTTACCAAAGCAATTCAGTAAGCAAAGTCCCAGACGATCCCAATGGTTTCATTAAAAGAATTGAAGAAATAAAAAATTAAATAATAAGGCTTACGTTTTCCATCAGCATTGTCATCATCTGTTGAGTCTGACCTTCTTTTTCTCTTCCTACTTGTCTTTGACACACTTTTCTTGGGAGAAGGAGTGGGTTTGCTATTTGTACACAAGAAATCAACACAAACTTGCCAGATCATGACAGTGATGTTTGTAGAGTTCTTATTCCCAACCACCCACCCCTTCCACATTTTCAATTCAATTTCAAATTGTTTATGTTACCAATTGGAGGATTAGCAAAAGGGTTTAAATTTGAAAAAAAAAATTCCATGTTATGTATATATATATACTCCACTGGTAAAATTTGAACTTAAAGAAAATTTTCAAATTGAAATTATTCTTTTTGTGTTGAAATACCTTTTTTATAAAGAGAATTTTTTTCTCATCCAAAATTTTCAAAACCTGAACAAAGTCAAATCAAATGTTTAATCTTTTCATAAAAAGTCCCTGCAATTTCGTATTTTATTGAACTATATTAGGATATTATAAATGAAAATTTGTATGTTCTCTAAACTGAGTGATTTCACTGAAGTTTTAGACAAAAAATTGTACTTAGAGTCCTTGATTGAAATTTGTAATAAAAGAATACACAGTACATTAGATTTAACAGTATCAATAGACCAACCTTACATCAAAAAGTTAAAAACTTTTCTGAATGTTTAAACAGTTGATTTTGAATAGTTACTGCAACAACCAGCCTTAGATGACGAGAGGGAATACCTTTAAATTCTGGTGATATTGAGAGTTGTTCAGTCCTTTAAACTCTAAAACTTTTTAGAAAAAAGTAAGGACAACCATTTAAATATTTTTATGTATGTTCTCATTTTTCATGGTTTCTAGTATTTATTTTTTCCCCTTCGCTCTCTTACCTTCATGATCTACAAACTCTGCAATAAACATCTTTGGTAGGCTTAGTATGAATTCCCTTTGAGCCAAAACTACTTTCTTCTTACAAAAAGTCATCCAAAAAGCACCACCAATCATCCATGATCCTCCATAGTTTAAGCTGTCATGTAGAAATGTATCCCTTTCAGAGCTGAAGTGCTTTTAATCCTACCTAACTGAAGTCTATCAAAAGTTGTTTGGACACCCAAATTGCAAGGAGAAAAAAAATAGTTGGACCCTGTGGATATGTCATCCTGATTTCACATAATTGATAGGCCCTTTTATTAAGATTGAAAACAAGGATGAGTTGAGAATCATTTCATTTCTTGCAAAATCAGTAGTAATTACATTGATCAATTGTGAAACAAAACAAAAAATAAAAGAAGAAAAAAATAGCCCAGCAACATTTAGAAAAAGGCTCACTACTCATCTTTGGACTACTGAAAGACCCTTTCTGCTACTGATGCTTTCATATTTTAAAGCATTATAAAACTTGCAATTCTTCAAAGAAGTTAAAGTAACTGAATTGAATTTGCGAAGAATGCAAATTATAAGTTTGAATAGTGTAAAATACCTGAAGCCATCTGCTTGAGCCTGAGCCTGAGCCAACAAAGTTACATCAGTTTCTTCCACTTCAATACTGTAGAAAGGAATGAAAAGCCTTATTTTATCACTAAAAAAGCATGAAGATTTAAGGATACATAGAAACATTTTTTTTTAAAAGATTACTATTTCAAAAGTGCATTTAATATACAGTGGAACTCAGAAATAACAACAACTCTTGATCTTTTCATGAAGTATCGTTATAGCAAGGGTTGCCATTATTCCCGCGGAAGGGAATAAAGAAGAATTCCTTGTGATGAATTGGAGAGAAGTGGTTTGCGAAAATGTTTGCTGTGATAGTGTGAGATGCATAGATCTTGTGTGCCATGCACAGCTTGATGGACAACAAGCTGTGTGATACCACAGCTCTGGTGATACCCAAGGGTCTTGGCTGATACTAGACAACACTTAACGGGAGGAAACTGTGTGGAGAAAGCCTGCATCACTTGTTCATTTGTACCGTAACAATGCAGGCAAGACAAAATGCTCCAGATTTTTTTCGTATGAAAATTTTTGGTGCTTTTCTTTCCTTTACACAGTCAGATCTAGTTGTTGTTATTACAGGGGAAAGCGGCATCAGTACTCTTTATTTCAGAAATAAATTGAATGACTTCATCATCATCAATGCCTTTCTCACCCTTTCTCAGGGTATAGGCCACAAACAACAGACTTCCACTTATCCCTATCCTGGGCATTCCATTGCAGCTTCCCTCCAGCTGATATCTTCCCTTTTCATGTCCTCCTCTACCTGTCTCCGCCAAGTTATCTGTGGTCTACCCCTTCCTCTCTTGCCTTGCGGGTTCCACTGAAGTGCATGCCTGGTAATGCTACTTGTTGGTTTTCTCAGCGTGTGTCCAATCCATCTCCATTTACGACGTCCTATCTCTTTATCTATTGGTTCCTGTCCTGTTCTTTCCCATAGAATATTGTTATGAACTTTGTCACTCCATTTAATTTTCATTATCCGTCTTAAACAGGTGTTGATGAAGACTTGCAGTTTTGAAGTTAAAGTTTTTGTAAGGCTCCAAGTTTCACTGCCATACAAGAGTATCGACTTGACATTTGATTGAAAGAGCCTTATTTTTGTCCTCATAGAGATGTTTCGATCCTTCCATACTTTATTCAATAATCCAAATGCTGCTCGTGCCTTACCTATCCTCGTCTTTATATCTGCTCCTGTTCCTCCTTTGTCATCAATAATGCTGCCTAGATATGTGAACTCTGAGACCTCCTCTAACTGACTGCCCCCCACCATAATCGTTTCTGATCCTGAAGTTTTGACTTCCCTGGGTGTATTCTTAGTCCAATGGTTTGGGATGTATCTCTGAGAAGTTTTGTTTTATTTAAATAAAGGAAAAAAACGTGATTTTCAGATGTTATTATAGCAATGGTTTTTGCTATTCAAGGTGTTGTTAAATTTGGGTTCCATATATATTTTATTTTGTGACAGATATAGACACTCAATGACAGAATGCAATAAATGAAAACAGAAAGGGTCAGACTTCAAATTTTAGTCAAGAAAAAATTATTTGATAGTTTGCAGAAATGAGGGTGAGAGCAAGGCCTGTAAAAAAAAAAATACAGTGCAAAGTTAGATATTGTTAATGACTCCTGCTTTTGACAATTTGGTAGAAAAGAAATAGGTCTGCCAGTTATGAGTTTGATTTTAAATTTAATTTTGCAAATAATCCGAGTAAGAAAGTTTACACACATGTATATCAGAATATTAAAGACGAAATCTTATGACAATTGAAAGAAAAAAATAATACGCAAATGTATTAACTGAGCCTGTGAATTTTAATTATAACACTTACTCCTCTTCTTTTTTATCCACTAGATGTTGAAGAGTTGCATCCAGCCGAATTCTGGCAGAGGCCACTTCAGCTGAAACATAAATACGGTAATGTAATTGCCAATGCCGTACACTTTATTTATATCTACATTTAGTGAATATTTCACAAGCACATTTGCATGTCTTTTAATTGCAGCTTTGGACACATAAATTTGTCAAAGTTCAAATTGCTCAGTTTATATCATTTATTAAGATTACAATGAGAAAAAAAGAGAAAGGAGTTGTACTTAACTCTCTCTCATTCATTGAAATGAATGCAAATCACGCGCTCACACCAAGTTCTTTAATTTTAATTACGTCTTTCAGCTTTCGTTTAAATCTTGTTTTAAATGTCCAAGATTCTTATTGTTGGTGAGTTTTTTCTTTCTGAATAAAAAAAATAAAGTTTGCACATGGCAACCACATTCTTTTTTTTTTTTGAGTGTGTATTAAGTAAAGTTAATGTTCAGCTATTTGTTTGGTAAATTCAGGTGTGATTTGGTGCTTATGATAGTGTGACTTTTAAATACATTATTAGTAAAAATGGAATTTTATTTTAAAACAAACGAACAAAAAAGGCTCAAGTACAATTAAATCAAAGCATAATCTTTTCTTAACTGTTATTCTATCATATATTAAGCATTTAAGGCTATAAATATAATAATAATAATTAAAAAAAAAATATATAAAATAATAATAATAAAAATAATAATAATAATAATAATAACAAAAATAGTCGCCAATCTAAGTATACATTTTTTTTAAAGTGGGGGGGGGTGCTAAAACCTATTTATAAATTATATTTTATCACTCATTTTCGAAAGACAATCCGCACAAAGGAAATGACTGAACATTTTCACTGGGAGTGTCCACTGGGTGAGAACCTTTTAACAGTGTACTTTGTTTGAAGTTTAGAAAAAAGCAAGGCCAATCCGTTGGCAAATCCTTGAGTTGCATGATTCTGTTTTTCGTTGATAATGGACAATATCCCTAATAAATTTCAGCGAGAGTTACCTTCCTTGAACGACTGGCAAACACAGCCTAGATCTAGGCTTAATATGGTTAGTTTTTAATATAGAAATTATTGTTTAGAGACGGTAAATAATATATTTTATATCTAACCTTCAAGCAATTAATATAGGTTAAATCTAGTAATTAATACAAAGGCATGAACAGGTAAAATTTTTATCTAAACAAAACCAAAAAACAGTTTAATACATGAAAAGCGTTTGTTGCGCTTCAAGACTACCATGCAATAATGAGGTGTAATCGCATGCAGGCTAAGATTTCTTGCTTGTCATCCATAATCAATCCCTCTATCTCTCTCTGTATGTCTCTCTCTCCCTGCCTGTCTTTCCCTCAAGTGAAATTGAATTTGGATATAATTTTAGTTTGCAGATGATATCGTCCATTTCTTTAAAATTCTGTCAGTACCTCGAGGTTTTTGCAAAACAATGTTACTTTATTACTGAATGAGGACATTAAAGTGGGGGGAGAGAGGGAGAGGTGGAGGAAGGTGGGGTAAGAGGGCGCACATAGACAGAAAGACATGTACCGGATGTCATGTATTATACACAATGTGGATCATGATATTGTGGCTAAACTAAGAGTAATACTAAACTAACAGGTTGCTATGGCTAAACGGCGAACTTATACTCTCTTCTTTCTGTGTCTCCAGTATATATATTTATTCTGAAGTACAATCTGCTTGTAACCGAACTAGACTTATGACTTGGACATTTCTTTTTCTCTTAGTCTTAAGTTTTAGTGAGCAATAGACATAGATCTAGATCTACTAGGCTAGACAGTTTGTTACATCTGGGAGTCTTGCAAAGAATAATATAGAAACTTAGATCTAGACAGGGTTTTGAGTGTAATATGCATTAAATATTCGACTTTGCAAGGGCAAAATTATGCCAGCAAAATTCAGCTTCTGTTGTCCATTTTTCCGGTAGAACAAGGTGCATAAATTCATAAATGATGGGCCATGTCTATTATCCCTTTAATCTTTGGTCTAAGAGTGCCAGCTAATCAAGGTGCGTAACTCTCGCTGACCTTTTTTAGGAACATCTAGATCTAGTATTAACGGAGTAATTAGTTCAGAAAAGAAAAAAAACTTAGATGTAAGTACAATGGAAAAAAAAACTAAACAGTAATTAAAACTAAAATAAAGGAGTTAAATTTTTTTAAATAATTATGCTGTATATATAATGAGCTGCTGCATCAACGTCTTATTTCAAGAATTGTAAACCAATCTTTCTCTCTTCTAAGAGTACATGTATGCGAGTCAGTTTGAAAAGTCATTCATAAAATTTAATGATAAATTGGTGCCTTTTTTTCGCCAGAAAATTATCAAGTGCAATTCAAAACATATTAATATAGATCTAGTCTATATGTAATAATTATACTTTACACTGTAAGACTAACTTGTAAGAGTCTCTAGTTACCTTGTTTGCTCTTTGAGGACATGTTTAAGAGCAGATGCTGGAATTTGGACAACAAAAAAAAACAAAAAACCAGATGTACAAGAGAGACTAAAGCCTAGATGAAGATCTCTCTATCAAGGTATAGATCTAGATCTTCGTATCATCCAAGATTTTCTGAAAGACCAATCTTTGATCTTCTGATGAATCTAGATCTAGATCTAGAATCTAAGCCCACGTCTTGCCTTGAGATTTTTCACCCAGCTTAAACCAGACGTCTGGGAAAATTGCAGAATGGTGGACACAAAATAACCTGTTCCTTGACAAAAGTTTAACGTTTCCAACTATGCCTACAGTTTACTAATCTATAGCTAAGTTGGGTCTAGATCAAGATTATTGGAGATTTTGTTGGGAACTGAGATCTACAAATTCGCATCTTCAAAGAGGCCGCCATTTTACATTTACTCTTCCCATTACTATGAACGTATGACCCGGTGGAAATGTGTAGGGACTTGATAATCACAAAAAGGGGGCGGGTCCGTTATTCCTTAATTTGTGGGTCAGGTAGAATTGTGTAAGGAGTTGGTTCAATTTTTTTTTAATTTTTTTTTTTTTTTTTTTGTAGATGAATCAAATGGAGGGTCAAAGATAGAATGATAAAAATCATGATCTTAAGGCGTCTATCCACATGAATATTGAATCATTAAAGAACATGTGGTATTGACCCTTGCACGGCTACAAAGGCTGCCGTCTTTCACAGTTCTTCAGAAAATGTGTTTGTTTAAATACTTTATACAAAGCGTTTAAGATTTCTTCAGACATTTGCATAGATTTTACTTTTCCAATTTCACAAGTATTGAGCAGGCGGTATGTTTCAGTGTCTATTGTCATTCATTCAGTTTTTTTTTGTCCAATGCAATAGGCTTTATAAAGCCTATTGTGGTGTAAGTAACTGGGGGGGGGGGGGATAATTTTTAATCTCTCTTGAATTAGAACTCTCATGCAGGACTTAGCTTCCTGTACTATCAACTCGCCTATTATCTGTTTTCAACCCGATTTCATACGGGCAAAATCAAGCTGCCCCTTCATAGTCATCAATTTTGAAAGTCCTATTTTGCAATGAACAAAGATAAAATTAATTATTTAAATAGCGGCGCTTCCTTGAGAGTAGCCAAAAGAAGCCAAAGGCTCATGAAACAGTTTTATTAATACCCTGATCCAAAAGTGTACCTAAATCGCAGATCGTCAACGGGAGCGAGGCTGCAATCGGGTGATTTTAACAAACTCACTCTCATGTTTGATTTATTAATTATTAGTCAAATGTAGTAACAGTGATTATGAGAAAGTTTAACTTCAACTTTCTTCTATCCATGCCTACCGGTGCAGTCAATCTTGGTTTATAATAAATTCTGTTTCACCTCAGATAAAAAAAAAATCGGCTGAATGCTTCAAGATCCGAGTACCCTCAGACCAGGAAAATCTACGAAAATGATACTTAATATTTTTTTTAACAGATACTAATTTTTAAAGAGAATTTGCAAAAAGTTTGTTAAAGAATTTCTCTGTTTGGGGACGTGCTTTTTATATTGATTCGGGTTTTACGCTTGATTTACACAAGTTTCATGCTTTATCAAGTAATATCCTCTGATTTTGGGTAAACCTATTTACTTCTCTTGACGAAATTGTGATGAATGCAGATAAGACAATACATTATCTATTTTAGATAAAGAGGATTGGTTTAAGCTATGTAAGGCAGGGATTGATGCACATAAGAACAGTTTCTATCGCTGAATAATCTGAAATTGTGCGATAAAATAATACAATGTATGTGTAGTGATGTCATTGATTATGAAAGTATCTCCTCCCCTATAGTTCATGTTGAGTCTGCGTTACATTTCTTTGCTAGCATGCGAGAATGGTGAAAACCCAAATTGTCGAAAGGGTTCGGTAAAAGTTGGACCTCTCTGTGGACATGATTGCAAAAAAAAAATCATAATGCTTTTCTTTGAGTTTGAGTTCCAGGAATCCATCAAAAAAAGAAGAAGAAGAAGAAGAAGAAGAAGAAGAAGAAGAAGAAGAAGAAGAAGAAGAAGAAGAAGAAGAAGAAGAAGAAGAAGAAGAAGAAGAAGAAGAACAAGAAGAAGAAGAAGAAGAAGAAGAAGAAGAAAGAAAGAAAGAAAGAAAGTGAATAATTTTATGAATATTTTTACCTAGCGATTAATTAAACTTGATATCGAGGTTCCAGAGTATATAGATTAGAGCTCTGGGTGAACTGATTTTAATCGATATTTGTAAATCACGACGGTATTGAAGAATGTTGATTCTAACAGTGGGAAGTTAATAAACCAGACGGCAGGCATCGTAACAATTACTGCGCGCCGATCGATAGTAACGCGAAACCAAAAACAGCCCTTCTTTATCTTTTTACATAGACGTAAAAAGCAGTGCTCTGAAGAGCATTATCATTATGAATAGAATGCACTGCTCGTAAGTATATGTTATTCGTGATGCAACAATTATATTACTGATTGGTGTGCAATTAAAATTACTTAAAAGTCAATTACAAATTTATAGTAAACGTGAGAGTGTACTTTTAGTATCTTTTACTAGGTTTTTTATTTATAACAATAAGGAGGATATACAGAAAAATAAACATTCAGACAGAGCTACACATCATTGCAAGCATAAAGACATGCGCACCTGTAGACAGATAAATTGAAAGAGAGAGAGAGAGAGAGAGAGAGAGAGAGAGAGAGAGAGAGAGAGAGAGAGAGAGAGAGAGAGCGATTGAGAAGATGAACAAGGACAAATAGAAAGAGAAACAAAGAAAGGGCGAGATAATGGAGAAAATAGGGTTGATCTAGTTTCATTAGTGAATACTTGAATGAAAATTGATATAAATGAAGGGTAAAGGGAAAAAATAATTAAGCTGAGAGGACAACTATCCTAAAATATGACTTTCCATTTCTGTTTTTCAGATAAATATGTGAAAACAACAAATTAACACGCACGCCTATCAGTAATAGGCTTAGATGCATACTTCACCACATAATTATATAGAAGAGAACTAAGAACAAGACTGATGAACAATTTGTCCTTCCATTGACATTCTTCGCCTGCCTTATTCTTCCTGCAGCTGAATTCATCATTTAATTAATGCTCTTCAACCATTAGTAGGCCTACCCTCTCTCTCTCTCTCTCTCTCTCTCTCTCTCTCTCTCTCTCTCTCTCTCTCTCTCTCTCTCTCTCTCTCTCTCTCTCTCTCTCTCTCTCTCTCTCTCTCTCTCTCTCTCTCTCTCTCATTTTCTGTGGTATATTTACGATGCTTTAGGACAACTCCCATTGTAAAGGAGGACTACAAACTATTTTCAGAAATATTCATTCTGTACCAAAAGGACCAAGAAATGATACTAAGTTTCTTTCTTTTTGTCTTCATTGTCAATTAAAATCTAATCCAATATTTAAAAATGTAAGAATCTTCTTTCCCCTGCATTCAAAAAAAAAAAAAAAAAAAAAAAAGAGGTAGGCCCTAGTCGGCAGCAGGTTTGATAGATTATTACAGGATACACTATTTAGTACATGAGTATTTAATTTCACTTAGAACAATTACAGAAAACTTTCGCATATCTCCCCTGTCCTCAACATGCTTCATTGTAAGTAAGTCTCTTTCCTTAACAAGAAAGGAGCAGAGTGCAAAATTAAAAAAATTGAGCCGAAACATTAATTTTCTTTAAAATATCTTGTAGTCGATTGATTTCGGTGTTTATTCATTCATTTATTTTAATTGATCGCTGTAACGTGCCAATCGTTTAGGAAAAAAAAACAACACACACACCTGTTGATAAAATGATTTCAAACATATTTTCCATATGATAATGAAGTAAACTCTTTTGATTTCACAATTTGTTTTTCTTCTGAGAAGCACAATCATACAAATCAGTAAGTCAATCATTATACACCCGTACTGTTACGTACTCTGGATCAATTTCATTAAATCTTCATGATGGATTCGTTTTCGTTAAAAAAGTGGGTTAAACTTGAATCTTTATATATTGAATAAAATTTAATATTGCGGTGCAAATACAAAACGAGAAAATTAGTAACATTAAATGTTTTAATACACTATTTATTACGTTTAGTGAACATTTGAAGTTATTATACTCATGATATATAACGTCATTATCTAAGAGAGACCACTCTTCAGATTTATTTTTTTATCCCGCTTTCCCGTTTTCGAGGCAAATTTACTCTCCATACAACGACGCACTCAAACTGCTATGATTTCTTACAATCTTAGTTCAATGTGAACTAGCATTAGTAGTAAATCTATTGATTCATGCTAAGCTAACCTTTTAAAAAGTGCTTTTCTTTGCTAATTTGCAAAACAAATTTGATTTTATAGTGATTTTTATTTTTTCTTGGTTCATCTCATAACAGACTCTAATTGTTACGGAGTTTGTTGGAAGTCATGTGTTAGGCCTAGATCTCCTGTGATACACTTGAATTCAGGTTAGGCTCAGTCATGTAAGAGTTGTGGTTCTTTACTGAAATGTTGGGGGCGCCACGGTAGGCAATCATGAAAGAACTTCTCATATTATGACTATGTTCAGTATAATTATTAGCGTGACCAAATGAAAAAGCCATTAAAGAAGATAGAGGTATCAAAACAATTTGGCAGGAGACTTTATCTAGCCTGTAAGTGTAAACTTCTGTGTAAGTTACCCACAGCCAGATATCCAGAGCTAGATCTAAATCTAGGCTATATATAAACAAACTGGACTGGATCTAGATCTAGGGGATGGACTTCTATCTTTATACCTCCTGAATAGATCATGACAAGGACATATGTTAGCGTTGACCTGAAATAGGCTCCAAAGATGATCTAATCTAGATTTTTCAACAGGTCTTCTAATTTTCTATCTAAAGTTGAAATCAACATTATCATTACACTTTTACAGTCACTGAATTAGACTGAATCACTCATTAAATTTAATTAAAAGTCAATTATGGATACAATTCTAAATGTACTTTAGCAGGTGTACAAGATCAAAACTAGATCTCGACCTCCGACAAGAATAGATCTAGATTCTAGATTTAAATACTTTTTAATAGAACTGTAGAATCTCTATAGAGATGAACCTTCTTTATAGTTATATAGCTTCAACTTCAAGTATGAAATTTTATGATGATGATCATCATCATCCTTGTTGTTCATCCACAGGGTTCGATCCTGAATAAAATTTCTTTTTTTTTTGCCCCACTTTTAATAATCTCTTGGCAGTCATGATCCATAATAAATAAAGATATTCTGTGGTTCTATTACAAAAGTTTTCCTACCAATGAAATTTTTGCTTACTGTCAGATCACCATAATGGCACAAGATTGCCTTTTTGTTTATGAGAAATCATCTATGCATAATAGTACATGCTGAATATAAACATTGCAATTTATAGTTAATACAAATAACTTTTAAGTTAAGCATAGTTTAAGGTCAAAAGGTGCCATTAGACAAACAGAATAGTTATTGTTAATCAGTATTTCAGTTGCTGAAGTGTTCCGTTAGAATTTCTTGTTGATGAAAATAATCATGTCTATAGATATCTCATTAATTGATCGAATTGACCTTGAAACCTTTCAATACGTTAGTCATTCATTATAAGTCAATTTTCGTTCTTATAATTATAAATTATTGTTTTTAACCGTTTTTGTTAGGGCCAAAAGACATTGAAATATAGTTGCTCCTCATGTTAAGGGATTTTTTTTAAAGTGTTACAAAGCAAGCCTGGACATTATGTTTCTGAATCACCTCTGATGCCTTATAATTTGGGTTAAAGTTATCATAATAATAATAATAATAATAATAAAGTGCATTTATATAGCGCATATCCAAATGATTAAAATGCTCTATGCGCTTTACAAGAAAAAGAATAAGATAGAAGCAGGCTAGACGGCCTGAACATACATACATAACATACAGAATGACGCACATAGCATAAAGAATAACATACATATTATATAAAAAATAACATGCATAACATACATTGGAAGATTTTCAGATTGTTGAGGAAATCAAATGTGGAATTGCTAATTAGAACTCTTAGATTTTAAATATATTTTAAAAACAAAATTTTCCAGTAACACAATTTGCTATGAATTTTTATTTTTGCTCAGACGAACTTTGGCATTTGATTTGTAATGCGAATATAATAATAAATTAAGTTTTTACTTTATTATTAATATCATTAATGATTACTAACATGATGATAATCTTGCTATCTTTCTCAGTGAAATCCAAAATGGATGTTGGTTTTTTGTTTTTTTTTAGAAGCAACTCACTTTCACAATAATATTTTGTTTACTTTTTCAATTTAATTCATTTGTGAAACAAAACAACATTTATTTATGTGATACGAATTATCAATGACCAGTGCAGATGTTTCTAATCAGAAAAAAAAAAATCACAGTTAACGGTTAAATTGATTTAAAAATCAGTCATAAATTTAGAAATAGAATCATAATCTTCCAAATACTTTCCTTTGACTTTTGAACAGGTATTTCAACTTTTTATAAAAATCTATTTTCAGATACACCTGTTGAGCTTATTATGCAGAAAGGAGCAAGTCTGGAAATACTGCTCATTGCTTCTTGCTCATGATACATCAGAAAAATCTAGGTCCATAAAATATCATGGGGAATGTGCCACTCATCAAAATATACATTATTTAATTATGGAAAAAATTGGAAGACCTGTTAGTGAAAAGTTGCAGCATGTAAATGTCAATTCTTCATCACCAGTTGTAAATTCAGATCTTTCTCAGAAACTTTTGACTAAGAAGAATGAGTCGGAATGTGAAAATAATCCTGAAGAAAAACAGTCAGAATCCAGTAAGAGGCAGCAAAATGAAAAACAAAGCAGTGAAGATCCCAGAACAGATTGTGAGGCTCTAGAAACTTTTTGTGAAAGAAATGAAGCAGAAACTAATGAATCACCTCTTCAAGAGAAAGATGTCTTAAGAAAAGGGGATTCTTTAGTGTCTCCTACTGTGCAAGAGACCCAAAAGGAGATACTCCTACAATCTAGTGAAAGTCAAGAAAAGGATGACTCCACAGCAGTAAATGAAACTATTATAAATATCTCCTCTCCACAACTTGTCAGGAGATCTAATGAAGAATCATGTAATGAAGATATTGAGAGTAATAAGGCTCAAACATCTTCTAAAGCCAATGAGAAAGAAACTGACTCAGTCGAGTCTTCCTCAAATCCTGCTGGAGAGGAGTGTTGTGAGCAGCGGTCAAGTGGTGGTAGTAAAGAAAATGAAGCAGAATTTGTTAGAGTTGCTGATGGATCAGAGTCATTACCTGCTCCTGTTAATGGTATTGAGAAACAAACAGTTAATGGAACTAATAAAGAGAATGAAAACAACACAGTAGCAGTAAGTGAGGCTTCATCACCATCCTTAGCAAATGTGACTAAAGAAAAGGTTATAGTAACATCAGCTAAGCGAGAGGCAGATGAAAATGATAGTCTTAACAACAGTGGAGATGAAAGTGCTTTGGTTATTGATGACCGTCCTGAGCTAGATAGCGAGAGTCCTCTGCCATTGGCTCGGCAGTCTGCAAAAACTTTGCCTGCATCATCACCTCAGGTGGCCCCAAAGGCTCCTGCTAAGTCTGTGAAAGGGAGAAAAACAGGAAGTAAGTTAACACTATCATAGTGTGAATTGGTGATGCTCTTTTTTTATCATACCTGCTTTTGCATTTAAAAATAATTCTTTCATCAATGTAATATCAAGTAAGTCTTTAAAGTCATTTTTAATGCAGCTACTCCATTAATTTAATAAAATTTCAAGAGAGCAATTTTTAAAACAATTATTATTGATATTTGCTAATGCTTACCAATATTTTAATTTTTAACTATTTCATACAATTTTTACAAATTGAGTACAATCATGCTATGTGCAGATTTATAGGGAGCTTTCATTTTTTTACTGGTTTTGTTTGAAAGAAGAACTAAGACAAAAGTAGATATGTTTTAGTACAAAAACTATTTAAATAAATTTTCAGATTCATTATACAGACCTTTTTATACAGTTGTTAAGAAAATGACAGCCCAGTTCCATTGTATTTTAATGATGAAAATCATGAAATTGTGACTGTTTGCAGATCTACACTACCCCTTTAACAAAAGTTATATGACACTGCATCTTATGGGAATAATCATTGAATAGGTGTCTGATTGGAGCTTTGACATGTACTCAGTCCAAATGAATTATAAAAGCAACCATTTGTCACATAGGTGCTTTCCAATTTCAAACACATATCTTTGAAACAAATTACAAAGGACTTGATCTGTAATAGAATAAATTATACTGTGCAGAAACTTTTGATTGCTTTGTGAAATGTTCATTATTGGCTTCACAATTAAGACAAAGAAGATATATTTGCATCAATATGAACACTTTCCAGCTTTTTACTATTATAGAAACTGAATTAAGGAAACTGCTATGCAAAGAACATAATACTTAAATTAAACCTAATTGTCCTTATATCCTGTCTATTCATTCCCATCTCCTTTTCTTTTTGCATTTTTTTTTCAGATCCGAGACAACCTCCAAAATTTGACAAAGAAGACTTGGAACATCTACGTTTACCGGAAAAATATGGTAAGCAGGATTACTTTTTTCAGCGTAACACTTTATTGAATTTCTGCTATTTTACTTTTATTTTTTTAAGAGAAAGCCTGACTGCATATCCTCAGTCAGCCTTGTATGAACTGTTATAGAGAGCTATGTAACTTTGTGAATTTTCTCACAATATCATGATTTTGTAAATTTCTTTCAAATTAGCTTCATTCCTTACATCTGGTTTCTTAGGTTGGAAAAGGGAACTTGTCTATCGAGGGACATTCGACCAAGAAAGCAGGAAAATGGATATCTATTATCACCCTCCTTCTGGTAGAAAGTTAGTAAGTAATCTCTGAGAAAACAAAAGGAAGAAATTAAATCTTTATATGTTCCAGCAGACATACAAGAAAAACTGTTTCAGAGTAATAAATGATAAATAAGTTATATTCTTTTTTGTTCTAATTTAAATTTTATGGTAAGAAAAATTTTTTTTCTGATCATTATCATGATCACTGGATATGAGATCATAATGGATAGTTAATGTTAGAAATGCTCAAAGTCCCCCTAAAATATCTTGCACATAAATATTTTTCTTTGCATTAAGTTAATATTTTTTTTACCCCATAATAACATATAAGAAAGCAGAAATTGTGGTAACGTAAAATTTGTGAGAAGAAAATTTTTATCATTGATTAAACTTATTTTAGTAAGTTTACAACTTGGTTTTATGAAATCCAATAAGAAAGACAATAATCATTTGTGAAAACAAGAGTAAATTTAATCGAAAGCATTAACTTAACACTGTTCCTCAATGGTATGCTAAAAACAATAGTGCCTAGTTTTGAAAAAAATTCTCTATCCTTCATTTCTTTCTCTCTTTCAGAGGTCAATGATGGATATTGGGACATACTGTAAGTTGAAAAATGCTTAGAATTTAAATTGTTCTATTTGCATGATCTGATTTCCTCATCTTTCAAGATTTTTACTTATGTTTAATTAAATAATTTAGTCCAACAATATTGACTAGAGATGTCTAGAAAAAGAGCTGTTGGCCACAGTCTTTCAGCATCTGCATACGGTTTCATAAAGTATTTGAGGCGTGCATATTTTTTTCAAATTTTTCAAATTTATTTTATAAAATATTGATTAGGAAGAAAGACTGATGAGTGTGAGATGTATTTATTCCACCAAGTCCTAATTAGTTGAATTTCATAATTTTCACAAGTTTTTACTCATGGGACACTGTTTTGTTCTTAATTCTCTAAATTGTGAAAACACTTTGAAATTTATATTTTCTTAAGTACAATACAATTTCTTACTGCTTTTGAGAAAGTGAGAGAAAGAATTAAATGTTTTAAACATCTAATTTGTTTTGCCCTATTTCTTTTTCTGATAATATAAAGACTAGGATTTAAGCGTGAGGACACTCATGGAACAAATTCAATAAATATATAAATGCAATCGAATCTTCGTTATCACAGACACACTGGACAAATTGCATTGCATTAACACTGATTGATACTTCGACATCTACAGTCTTTTTCACTTATCCCACTTATTTTTTGTCAACTGACCGTATAACACTAAAACTTCGTACCAGTAGTATAAGTAGCACAAAAAAGTAGTAAGAAGTCTATTTTACTTATATTCCTTTCTCCCAAAATTATATTTGAGGCATCAAGGCTGATTCACAAATGGAAGTTGTCCAGAGATATTTTTTTTTATTTATTGAAATATTAAATTCCTAACAATATATGTTACAGTTGTAACTTATTTCACTTCCTTGCAGAGTTAATTGTAGATGAGCAGGGATTCCTCTAATTCATTGGGGAATTTTGATATGTTCAAGGAAGCCCAGTTTGAACATTCTACTTTAAGCACTCTAGCCCTGAATTTAATGTTTGGAACAACTTTTGTGAATATTTTGAAGTACTTTAAAAGAGTATAGATACTTTGCGTTTTCTTGGTCACTTTCTACAATTCCGAGCATTTTGGGGATGCCTGATTTGACGTATTTTCCCTACTTATAGTATTTCAAATTGTGGATTTTAAGACATATACCTCTGAACAAATCAATCAATCATTCCCAATTTGTTTTCACTTTTATGTGGAAACTTGTCTTCAAACCCAAGCGCTTATCGGATCCTGAGCTCTTGATGCAAGATTTAGATTTAGATTCAGATCGCTTTAACCCAAACAGAGTTGCCTAGACCTAATCTCATCGGAGGACCTGACAAAGGATTGTACCCGAAGCTCCTTATTGTCAGTCCAACATTCAACCTACTGAGCTATCTGGCTTACATGTCATCAGTACTTCTGTTTTGTACATGTGGGAAGGACAAGTTTTTTTTTTACTATCGGCCCCTTTGAAGCCTCATCGAGTGGTAAAACCAGCAGGCACTGGATGCATCAGACTAGGTAACAAGTGGGATATGAGAGGTGGTGCCTCTCTTGCTGACAAGGGATCAAAGGCTGGGGTGTCTGTAGACAAATTGGATGAGTTCAAAGAAATTGACATTTCAAGGGATCTGTGTTCAATCTTATCATGTCCTACTGTATTCGCATGGTGCTAAAAGATGAGCAAGCTCAATTACAATTTTTACCTGTTTTGCCTTGATTGCCTGACATTTACACTTTTAACTATCATTTACGCCTTTTCCTATCTCTTTTGTTCTTAATTTTATTATAGTCTCTTTATTGAACCACCTCACAGCAACTGAAAAGGCTTCATTTTTGTTTTGTCATCACAGTCATTTTTTGTTCCCATTTGCCAAAAGCCTGGCGATTGTGATTAGTCGATAAACATGCATAGATACATTTACATTATAAGAGGAGATGCTATCAATTAAATGAAGTCGGAAAAAGATTTTGAAGCAAATTTTGAAGGCAGTGGTGCTGTGTTAATAAGTCTTTGTGCAGTGATATGAAACAAAAAAAAACAGGTAGACTCTTGAAGTCAATATTTAGAGTAAAAAGACTGAGATTACCATTCTTTTGTGAATTAAAGCAGATAGATTGTGGCTCTCTCATACATTACATGTAAAGCAAAATGTTAAAAACTACACAATGGTTTGAAACTAACTGAACTGGTACATCTGCAACTTAAAATTGTTTGAAAACAGTTTTTCACTTTCAGTCACATAAATGCCCAAGAAATTCATAATGCATGTGACTCATCTAAGTTTACAATGATCTATTAATTGTGTTCATCTTCATGCCTGCTGGAAATGACTTTGGTCGATTTTAAAATCGTTTTTTTTTTTTTGCTTTATGAAATGATTTTTCTGTTTCATAATTAGCACCCACCAGTTTAAAAGTTTTTCTTGTCATACTTCTTGATTTCAAATGAATAGGCCAATTTAACTGTTTATCTTTTAAACGGTACTGAATGATAACTGATTTTTTTTCTCTTCAAGATATTTGAAAATTTTGATGTTAAATGGCACTTACATTTTCTTCCAATTCCAGTGGACAAGCAAGTACAATATCCATTGAACAGAACTCATTTTACGTTCAGGAAAGAAAAGCTTTTTGAGCCACCTTTTGAAATTGTACGCTCAGCTGGACAACCAGTCAGAGCATTTAGCTCCCCTTCTGTAACCTCCAAAAACAAAGGCTCTCCTACCACTATTACACCCTCAACTGGAAGAGTGGTGGTAAAAGTAACTACTCCCACGACACCCAAATCTACTTCAGGTGTGAAGCAGACCTTTCCAGGAAAATACATCAATAGGTCAGGGGGGAATGTGGCACCTAAGGCCTCAGAAAAGAATGCAGGATTGATATCAAGTGTTCAACAGGGTAATTCTATCAGACTTAAGACAAATGGGACAGGGAGTAATTTGACACAACTTGCTCGTGAAGCTCTTCAACAAAGTCTTTCACCCTCTAACCAGGGTGGAGGGTTGCACAGTTCTGCAGGTTCACAGACTACAAACTTGCAGCCTAATTCCCAACAGTCTCAGCCTAAAAAAGGCTTTGGCTTTGGTTTAAAAAATAGTAAATCAAGTAGTAATGGTGCGAGTAAGGACAGACCAGCTGTGTCATGGAAAATGAAAGTGACCCCCAGAACAAATATTAAAAAAAATCGGCCTAGGCCAAGTTCACCAGACTGGAGACCTTCAGATGAAGAATCTTTTTCGTCTGACTCTTCAGATAATGAAGAAGATGAAAATGTTGAAATCATTAGACATGGTGTTGGAGATGCTGATGGAGACGAAATTCAAAGAGTGATGGGCCCAGCTTCAGATCTCATAGCATCCATTGTGCGACAAAGCCAGCCAAAATTACCAAGAAACACATCTTACAGCATCCCCTTAACTACTGTGAACTCTGGTTCTGTTAATAAAAATCTTATGCCAAGGCTATCTACTAGCAATATGCAACCACCAAGGTACTATTTGCTTTCTTTCAAATGAGTTAAGTTTCGATTATTTTAGTTGAGGGTATTTTCAAAAAGGCATTATAAATTAAGTTAGTTATACATTGCAATTTGCTTTAGCCTAAAAACAATTCAATCACGTGGCTCTTTGCAACTGCTCTTGAGACTTTATTTGGTCCTTTGATCTTTTTCCCTTTTCAAATAACTAGTATTACAAGTTATTCTAACATCTTAATTTGACTGTCACTTTTGGAAGAACCATTATTGTTTTCATTTGCATGTCATAATTTTTGCATTTTTGGATGAGGAAAAAATGGGTGAATAAAGTTAAGAGCAATGGGTTCTAATGTATTTGCTAAAATTATAACTAAGTGTATAAGGAGCTGTGTAGATGATTTTGTACATGACGCACACCTCATAAAGCATTGGTTCAGCAGAAATGAATTATCAAAACTATAAATGAAAGTTTGGAAAAAAGGTGCAACTTTATCTTATTTTATTTTTTTTTTTTTTATGTTACTCTTATATTTATGCAATCATATTGTTGGCAATCAGCAAATGCCCGTGGTGCAAAAATTTTATATTCATACCAAATTTTATTTTCCTCCCCAGAACTAAATTGGCTACATCAGTAAGTATCATTACAAAATAAATAAATATGAAAACACATAAAGTCATATCACAACCGGCACCCTTGCAAAAAAATGTGTCCAACTGGCACCCCACTGCAATGGTCACGGGGGCCTTTTAACCCTTTTGATTACAAAGACCTTGCCAATTAAAGTTTTGTGAGATGCGAAACTCTTTTGTTTTGTTTTCCTCTTGCCACAGAACAGCGTCTGTGACTGCAGCTTTTTTTATCTACAAATAAAGATTTTCTCCAGCTTTATAATTATGAGATTTGTACCTTTTGGGTGTATAAATTCATTGAACATTGATAAAATTAATCTTTTGCAGATTCTATTTTCAAACTGTAAGAAAAGTTCTAAAGCTGTTTTAATCATTATGGTATGGTTAATAGACATAAATTATGTTCTTCACACTCCATTGCCATTGTTGAGCTAGCAGAGTGGGTTGCAAGAGTGAGAAGCAAGTTTTTGTTAGCGCAGATTACTCCACTTATGATATGGTCTGATTATCATTTGGCTTTGCTTTTTTAGATCCAGGTTCAAATAGATCTGTATGATGTTGGTTTTTTTTTTTTCATATTATAGCTGTTTGAGTTTTGCTTCCTATGCTTTGTATTTTTTCAATATGGTAAATATAATTTTCCCATTTTGTTATGGGCAATGACATATCTATACATATATTATGTAGGCTGAGAAAGAATAATTTAAAATAATTAACTCCATAAGGCAACAAAAAATAGAAGGTGCAATATGACATTATCCTCACTCTTTTTCCCCTGCTTTTCTGGCATTTTTTGGCAGACAAAAGATTCTGTCATTAAAAAGGGTGCTTCTGGCGAGTCTTAAGCCAAGGGGAAGAAATTTAAGCAGTACTGAAAATAAACAATGAGTTAGTATCTTAGCTCCTTGAAAGTGGAAAGAGAGGCTGTGCCTTCAACAGAGAGCTACTTTTCTTGGTGAATCAAAGGTTCCTGAACAGGGAAAAATGGATCACCAAATTGAAAAACAACAAGCCAAAAGGGCATTGGCTGGCTTCTTTTTTAAATCGCCATCCTAAGATGAGGGAAATGAAAAAGAAAGTTTTGGAGGAGCATCAGGCTGATCTCACTGAAGCAAATATCAGAGCCTGGTTTGGAAAAGTTGAGGCCAGTCTTGCACAGGATGGTGTTAACATCCACAGCATTCCGCCAAGTCAGGTTTTCAATGCGGTATAAGCCTGTGTCCATCACGGCAAAGTATGGAATTGTAGTGATTTCTTATATTTCTGCCTCTTGGACTTAAGAAGCAGGCTGATACATTTGAGAAAAAGACGCATACACTTATATCCTCAATTATTTTACTTTATGATTTTTATACAAAGCATCACTGCGGAGTGCTTTTTTTTCTAATTTATTAAATGATTTATGCCATGTATTTTTCCCTTAAACAATATTACTTGCAATGACCTCCTTACTGAGTGAAATTAAAATTCTTTTCTCTTTACTACAGATGTAATGTACCAGAGGTCACATTGGGTCATAAAATTCAAAAAAGAAAAACTATTGTCCATGATCAAAGAGGAGTTCTAAACAATTTGTTTCAAATACATCCTTTGCATATTGATAAAAAGAGTCATGTGGAAAAGTGAAATTGAAAAATTTCTTTTTTTTTCCTTGAACTTAAGAATTATTTTTCCCCTTTTGTTTGCTTGTGTATATATGGACATGTGACTCAACCACTGAGCTTGGATTTGCTTCTGTTCTAGTTTTGCATTTCTGGTGATCAAGATTTATCATGGTTTGCAGTTAAAATGGTGGTGCCAGTTTGAAATGCAGGATCCTCATCAAGATGCTTGTTTAAGAAACAAAACATCATATTCCAAGGATGAGTCAAGATTTAATACCCTCGCGTAGATTTGATTTGTAAACCATATCACTTTTGCTAAGGAAATTTTATTGTTTAAACTTGTGGCTCATTACATCTCATAGGTTAAAGTCCTGTTGACTTTAGTAGGGTGTCAGTTGTGATATGTTGACTCAAATATGTCCCGTTTTTTTTTTATACATACAGGCAAGAGAAACAAAAGTTGTTGATTTGGCCATTAAAATTTAATCAGAGAACTTGGCCACCCTCTTGGAATAACTATTACATGTAGTTATTGTATCAACACAAAGACCTTAGAAAGGAAAATAATTTTTATTCATCTAATTTAAAAATACATTTTTTTCCTTTGTTGATATTGTATTGTAATAAATTTTGATGAATATAAGGAATAAATTTTGGTTACTTTTACTACAACAATATTATGTGAAGTGATTTGAAAGCAATCTTTTTGACCTGGTATTACACTGGTAATCTAAATTATGATTGCTTGTAAAAAGTAGTAAAATGAAATTTAGAGTAAACAATTGTTTGCAATTATTTTTTTTTCTTAAACTTAAAAGTGTAGACAAGTATTCATTTTACAGAAATATTTTTGACGTTTGTCATGAAAGGTTTTTATTGGGTGAATTTGTTGTGTTTCCATTTCAATTATGGAAAGCACAGAGAGAGAAAGAGAGGGCAAGATGTTGGGAAAATTGACCTCATTGTGCATAATCTTATTTATTACTTTTCTTTCTCATGAATGAAATGGGATATTTACCAAAATCATGTAATTACTATTGGAAATTGTGGTGGGAGAGATTTTTATTTGTAGGATAAGCAAAATGGTTTAAAAATTTATGTAGTTCTTAAGAATACATATACATTTTAAAAACTTTTAGAACAACCACTTTTTGTTTCATTACAGAAGGACCCACGTGTGATGATAATCCAGAACCCTAGTCACAACATCAACACAAATGCAAATGTTTCTTTACAGTCTGTGATGTCTCGCTCTCTGCTTCATTCCAGTTCTGTCCCCTCCAACCTGCCAATCCAGGTTTTTGCTGGAGGATATGGGCCTATCCAACCTTCTATTTCAGATGTCAGCTCTGGGGCATCCTCCATTTTCCCTCCACCTCCTCCCCTAGCCTCTTGCCCAACACTCAGGTCTACTGATCCACCACCATTGAGATCAGTTGGTTTGAATCCACCACCACTTATGAGTATGCAGCCCCCTCCTCTGCTTGCTGCTCCTAGAGCTCCACCTGCATTGCAGCCATGCCCTTTGTTACTGGATGGGAATGTTCGATTGCAAACACCAGGACAAATGGCTAGGGAGATTCAGTCTCAATCCCCACCAGCGCCACCTCCTCTAGCACACAGATCATTCACGCCAAACATACTCCAACGGCATGGATCCCAAAAGTCTCCTCAGAAGTCTGGGGTGGTTCCTGCTCAAGCTAAAGATACTGAAAGGATAGAAGAAAGAGACATAGTCCAGGTGGTTAGCAGATCAGATGAAGGAAAGAAAAGCAATCAGCTGCCAAAGGTGATTTCTGACGTTGCTGAGTTAGTTGTCTCAAGTGAGGAGGAGGATAATGTTCAATGTATCGCACTATCTTCACAGGCACAAAGGAAAAACTTGGAGGCAGCAGACAAAATGCCATCACAGAGAAAACGCCAAACACCATCATTTTCAAATTCATCAGATGAGGAAGGTCCCAATCAAGCAACGAGCCAAGCTAAACGGATAAAGCTTGAGAAGAGAAAGTCGCCAGAGCCTGCTCAGGCAAATGTAAAAGCTCTTGAAGCAGTGAGAAATCTCGTGGCAAACAGGAGTGGAAAAGAGGATGATAATAAAGGCAATGGGGAATCGACGCAAAGCTCAACTGCTTTGAGGAATATTTTCAATAAACCTCCAAAGTCTAAGAATTTTTTACCAGAAGCCAATGATGCAGATAAGAAGGCCGGGGAAGAAGAAGATGATGATGATGAATTTTTACTGCCAGTGTCCTTTGCCCCAGAAGCCACTCAAACAGAATCTCCCCAGTCACTATCCCTATTAAATGAAATGGATGAAGCCGAACAACCTGTTAATTCTACTTCTAGTTCTATTCCATCAACAGAGTCTACAAACACACCTTGTACTTCTTCAGCGGCTTCCTCTAAGTCATCAAATAGCAATGAGTTGGCCCTTCCTCTAGACAATTCACATGTTCCTTTGAAAACTAATACATCTAATGCACAGTTACTTACATTGCCATCTGCTCTTCGAGAGAAGCTGGACCTTAAGCGTCCACTGTTACTCAGCCTAAATGGACAAGATATCACCATTCCACCCGCCCATGTTCTTGACACCAAAGACAGCCTAAAGGTAAGGACGAGGCAAAAATTTTTTCCAGAAAACGAAGCGTTTATTATTTTGAAC
Organism: Elysia crispata; assembly: GCA_033675545.1. NCBI lineage: Eukaryota > Metazoa > Mollusca > Gastropoda > Plakobranchidae > Elysia > Elysia crispata. The sequence goes on from JAWDGP010004473.1 coordinate 364,965, forward strand.
TTATCAAACTTTTCTTTAACATAGAAAAGATGAATTGTTCTGAGTCAAACTCTATTTTGTAAGGCCATAATACTTCTTCTATGAAGTCAAATTCTTGTTTTGGTTTTAACTCTTTTCTGGAGACATTCTTTACTCATGATACAGAGCTTTTCTAATTAAACTTAAAAATGGCCAATTATCATATAAGTTTAAATGAGTAGATGGCAACCATAGGTTAGAGAATACATGTTACCCGAGAATATACACTTTGACCTTTAATTCCATTGTATCTTTCTGTTTGAGTCTACCCACTACCATTAGTGCATTTTGTATCTCATCTGCCTGTAATGATTCAGGCAAGAATGGGAAGAGTCAAGCTGCAAGTCAATTATGGAAAGTGGTGTATACATTTTTTTTTTCTATTTTAAATTATTTTATTAGAGCTGCTTGTGAGATTACAATGAGGATTTTTAAGTTTCCAATTATGTGATAAAAACATCTTAAGTCAAATAACTAATAATTTAAATCTGAACATTTTCAAGTGTTCGCAAGCTCTAAGACCTCTTATGAAAAGTCTGAATGTATAAACTGTCACCAATGAAGGCTTCTCTAGCTTATTCTTATCTGTAATTGATTGTATTTGGCCAGGTGCTGCTTCCGCCAGGGACTAATATGTCCGTAAGTGGACCAGCTAAAACTTTGAGTGTAGCAGTATCCAACCTTGCAACACCATCCTCTTCCTCTACACCTCCCCCAAAACTTACACGAGGATCTCATCTGCGCTCTTCATTCCGTCCTTTGCAAGAATGTGTTGGCTTTATGACTAGGCTTTTCAAGTTTTTTTCCATCCCATGCCTTCTCAAGTAAGTTGACAAGACTTTATGTGAGATTGTCTGTCAGCTACATGGGAATCGAAATTTTCAATTTGGTAAAGAACCATTTGAGAGTAGATTTTTATCCTCTTCCTGTCTTGAAATTTAAAAAAGAAATATCTAACCTTTTTAAAGAATTGTGTTTAATTCATATTATTTACACTTTTGAGAAACTGAGAAAGATTCATCGCTTTTAATATCAACTGCTTTTATGATGAAAACTGGATTTTTCAACTCATCTGGACAGTGGGTAAGGCATTTTTCATGAGAGAAATGTTTTATGATCTTTCCAGCCTAGAGATATTAAGAAAAATTATGGTGGATTCAGCAGAATTATTTTTTTAGGTCCATTTATGCCAAAACCATCAGGTCAATTATCATACCTTGCCCAATTCAGGGGCCTAGAATAGTCTAGATCTCTAATTTCAAAACTATCAAGCCGATATGAATAGTTGAAATAATATAAAAGTAGATCTCAGTTGTTGGCCTTGGGTAAATTGATTATTAAAAATCCATTTTAAAGGAATTCCCCAGTGCACATGACAAGATGAGGAATGTCTGCATTGTCCACTTGATAAACAAACTTTTTTTTTGTCTTTGCAAACACAATGAGCCTGGAGACCAAGCCTTCATGGCACACTTGAGAATTCTTTCCAAACTGCTTGATGAACATGATCCTCAAATTGGCAATTTTAGTTACCACATCCTACTTTGGAAATTATCAAAAAGATATTAATATTATGATAAGCACCAGATTTGATGAAAGATTAATTGGTTGTCACATAGCATTCTCAGTTATTATGGCTCATAATTTTCATTTAACAGGATGAGTCAAGTGAACAGAACTTGGCTGAAGATGTTTTACCAACCTGACTTGGTGAGTGATGGCTTTCCATTATATTTGCTTCGAAATCTTGTAACAAATATTTAACCTTCATAAAAATGTAATTTGTACTTTTCATTTGAAGGCAAGTCAACTTTGCATCGTGCATTATCATTTTGGATGTTGTTGTAAAAGCTTTCCTTTTTTTTTAAAAAAAAATATTATCTAATGTAACTAAAATTCTCATTGACTTGGTTCAAAATTTTGCTACAAGTGTTATGAAAAGGAAGTACCTCAATTGTACTACATATTTGCTCTTGTCTTTCATTTCTGCAGTGGCAGACTGTGAGCTTCAGGAATGTCTATGTCAAAGACTGGGATCAGGCCCAAAGATTTCTTCAAAAAGTCTGTGTGAAAAAACTGGTACGGAACCAGTAGTTACCTCCCGATGTGTAAATTTTAGCATCTTTAAATCTTTTATTTTATTTCAGTATTTTTAAAGGCGAAGATAATGCATTTTCCCAACGTCATAAGGTTTGTAGTCAGTTCAGGTGAGTTCAATGCATGATGCAGAAACGACATGTTTAAACAAATTATTAAACTGACTTACTTGACTTATTGCCGTGTCGCATCCCAGTTCACCGTCTGTGACGCTTCGGCAGCTTTCTCTATCCTCGCAGAGAGTTCTCTCCACTGTTTCCTGTCCTTTGCGAGCTCAGTGATTTTGACCAGATCATCGGTTGAATGGAGTCTAAAATGGTCAATTAGTCCTAGATCTCTGTTCAGTACGATTGGGAGAGTTGTTGTCGGCCGTCCTCTTAGTTTGTGGCCATATTGGATGAAGTAGGCTCTTGTTGCTCTGTTGGCAGGGATGTCGCTGTCTCTACGAAGAATATGCCCAAAGAGGTTATTAAATTATTAAAGGATGGATGTAAAAACATAACATTTTCCAAAGCTGGGCAATAGCCATAGTAAAAGCTATTTAATTGGTGATATTCTTTAAAGAGATTTCAAATTTCAAATCAAGGTAATAAGAAAACAATAGGGCTTAAAATTTTTGTCTTGCACACTAGTATTTGTGGTTAAAAGATGGAATGTAAAATGCAAAGTCTTTGTTAAATAATCACATAGAGGCTGGTTGTCCAGTTTGATTTAGGCTGACTTTTTAAAGTATAGAAACAAATCTAATGCTTGCAGTTCTAAATATTATATGTTTATAATCATGGGATTCAGCTTTTTACTTTTTTGGGAAGCCAGCATTTTTCTTTGACCCTGTCTTTCTTTCATCTAATGCTGGTGACATTCAATAATTTTCAATACTAAAATATAGGCAAGGTTTAGTAAATATTTTATATGTATAAAGATATATATATATATATATATATCTTAAAAAGTAAGAAATGAAAGATACTGTGTACTATTTTTTTAGACTGCTTTCATGTCGATTTAGTGTTGATTTATTGATTACAACAAAATGATTTGATCTTCCCAGAGCTTATCGGGCATGGTATTACGTCGTGACATTGAAGTGGAATCGTGGCAACGCATTCAGAAAATTGTACCTGTGGTCACAACATTGACTGAGCTACACTTTGGTCGTGTCCCTGCCAATGTCATTGAAGGTCTTATGGAGAAACTACCCGAGACTGTCAATATATCTGCAGACTTGATCATGGACTCAAAATCAAAGTAAGTATTATATTATGACATTTTCCAAAATTTGATTGTTGTTCATTCACAAGGCTGGTCTTTCCTTTTTCAAATAAATTGAAGAATGTTATTTTAAACTCACAGTCCAAAGCAGGTTTTTGATCAAAGCTGTAGGCAAAATAATGCAATGGAGGGGCTTTCAAAGTAATTAATTAAGTATTTTTTACTCTTTTAGACAGTATGTCTGAGTTGCAGTATTTAGCTGCATATCTCAGTTTGAAATATTTAAAATATTGCCTGTCCAGATTTCAAAATGAGAAATATGTATGGTTTTCCAAACTGAAATTCATTTAATGATTTTTGCATTACATTCAACATAATTTCAATGGAACAAAATTTTTTGTACTAAGCTGTTACATTATCTTTTTATTTTCAAAACCATTCTGGCTTATCTAAAATATTTATGGAATCCTCAGATTTCACAATTATCAATTTTTGTGTACATGATTACTCATTTAAAATAAAAAAATATGCATGGCTAAATATGGTCAAAGTGAAATTACCATTTGAGCTGTGACCTTATGGAAAGTGGACATTCACACACCTGTGGGTGGGAGAGTGCCGACTGTGGCTGGCATGTCGAGATTTCAGGACATGGCCTGCTGGCCTATTGTCCTTTGGAGAAAAAAAAATGTGTGCTGTACAAGTAAGATGCTTTCTTACAAAGTAATGATTAGTCTTCAGTTTGAGAGGACCACATAGTCTGCAGGCTTTTTGAGATTTCATGCTCCCACCCATGCACACCTCATGAACCCTGCAGAAAAATAATCAGATTCATAGATCATGGAAAATTGTTCATGAATTATCTGATATGTCTTACTCTCTGTATGGCAAACTGCTTTTGTACTGATAGCTAAAGAACTTCTGATTATTAAGATCATACAGATTTTAGGACAGAAAGTCATTTAGAAGAACAATTTTTACAGGCTTTGTTCAAACAATGGTGCATCAAAATTTTTACTACCCAAAAATATATTTGATTACCCCGAGCAAGCACTCATGAAGTTTGGAGTAAATATCCCTGGCTCTCATCTGTCAGTAAAATAAACTGAAAAGTGATGTTTCAAGGGAAAGCTTTATCGAAAACTCTGTACTCAGTTGCTCTTTGTAATCTTTATCATTAAAATATCTAGTATTTGATGGCAAAGCTTTTTGCAAACAGATTTTGGAGGATTTCCTGCTGTAATTTTATTTTAAAAACACAAAAACATAGACTGGTATTAATTTTTTGTGCATCATTCACTTTAGGCTTAGATAGGAAACAATTGTTTAACACTATTTGCCTATACATATAATCATATAAGCAAGGATTCAAGGAAGTTTCTAGAAATTTTGTTCCTTTTTTCTTATATGATCATTAGTATTTTGAATACATGTAATCAATTATTTTTCATTCTTTTTCTCTCATTCATTGTCATTCAGAGAAAACAAAAACAAGACTACTTCAAATAGATGGTCAGAGAAGCATGTGGACAACATGGCAAGTGCACTGACATCAGTGGGGTCAGGCATGTCTTCCACAAATGCAGCACGTCTCTTTAATGTTGCAGAGAGTGATCTGCTTCATTTACGGCAGGATCGAATGTATGTTCTCACCCCACAGGAGGAGTCACTTGTTGTGTTATGCTGTATGCGACTTGCTCAAATGGGCTTCACCGTTACCATATCCAGTTTCTTGATCAAGTGCCAGGAAATGTTTGCACGACGATACTCCACTTCAGTGCCAGTTCCAATCTTTGATGGTGCTTGCCGCCAGATCTTCCAACGCAATTTACCCTTTTTTCAATGTGAGCAGGGTTCAACCCCAAGTCTGCCTCTGTCACTTGATCGGCACTATATCAAACTTGGGAACCTGTTTGACAACATCTGCCGACCACTGAAAATAACAGCAGATCAAATTTTCATGTTTGACATTCAACCATTTCGGCTCCTGGCAGACTCTCAATCTTTATCTAGACGAGTTGTCACACTTACAGTCTTATGGGCCACGGATGCAGGCAGCTTAAGTGTGAGGCCCGCTATGCTTGTCACACCAACTGAGCTCAGATCTGATCAGACTCATGAGAAGTTCAAGGCTGTTGTGGCCAAAAATGGAGTTGCTACCCCTACCCATATTCAGCAGTATTTTCGCCAGTTGATTGCATCTGCAGCCAAATTTCCTTTGGTAGTACTCTGTAACACAGATGCTTCAAATTTTAGCGAGAGCCTGGTGTCAATGTGCCTCCAGCACCAAGTATATCTGATGAATATTCCAGGTGACATTGCTAAGTATGTGTTCCCAGGCTGTCAGGGTGGTCTGATCCACATGTTGAAGAAGCATGTGCCATTAATGTCCATGAAGCAAGAAGAGTTCTTGTTGCAACTTAAACTTCTCTTTCAAAAGTGTTCTCTCAATATACAAATGAGCACAAAATTAGCCTTCACTGCTACAGGGGTTTTCCCAGTGAACCGTCGTGCACCAGTTCAATATCAGTCCCATGGCACATCTGAACTTATCGGTGAAGAATTAATTCCAGCTGCCAAAACTAAAACACCAATTTCTACCACTACTGATGTTATTGTCTCCAAGGTTCAGCGAGTGAAGATAATTAGCAAAGCATCTGATTTAGAAGACTCCAGTAATGAATCAGTTTCCAGTGAGGAAGGCGAAAAAAATGAAAACAAGAAGAGTACAATGCCTGATCCATCTCCTTTTTCAGACATAGAATTTACAGAAGAGTCAAAGGAATCCAGCAATATCAGTTGTCATCCAAGCGCTTCGATGTCGAAGAAAAAGCACACAACAGAGGTTGTGCAAGGAAAAAATAAACCTAGTGCTCCACAAGTTCAAAGTAATAAAAAAGATGAATCAAAAGCAGGTGAAAAAAATCATGCCAAGAATGAAAGTAAGAAAGACAACAAACTCAAAAATGTAAAAAACACTAGATTTAGCACAGGATTTCGATTTGCAAGGAAATTGATGCTTAAAGCAAGAAGAGGTCCTATCAAACTTTCTACCCATAATTATAAACCCTTGAAACCTCTCACATCAGTTTTACAACCTAAAGACAGTATTAAAGTAACAGTTGATGGGAACAATGTGATATCAACTCTAGCCACTGACCCATCTGTCTTTGAAACAGTCGCTCAGCACAAAAATTCAAGCTTAACAACCAATCTGCCCAATAAGGAATTTTCAGCTGAATTCGAGCCCAAAGACTTCGAGAAAGAACCATCATCATTGGTTATTGATACGACTAAAGTAAAGGAAAAAAGGAGCAAAAAGTCTGAAAAATCTGTTGATATCAAAATTAAGCAAGTATTAGCATTGAGCCCCAGTAAGAATAAAGTCTTGGTTCGCAAGCATATCCAGGAGGCAATAGATGCTGTTGTGGAAGAAAGTAGAGAGTATGCTCGTCAGGTAGAACAAGGGGGAAAGCATGGGGTAGAAATCATGCCTGAGAAATGGATTCAGCGTCAAAGGGAAAAGCAGGCATCTTTGGATGTAAGCAGCGCCAACTTAAATTCTACATATGTTAAAAAAATGGGTGATACAAGCATAGTGCTGAAGACTTCTAGTATTGCAAAATTGGAGAAGAACCAAGATGAGGAGGAAGAAAGTGAAGAGGAGGAAGAGGAAGATGTTGAGGAGATGGAAGAGGATGATGCAGATGAAGAAGAAGCAGCAAGTAGTAATGAGGAAGATGAAGAGGAGGACGAGGTTGAACCAGGGGTGGAATGGACAGTAAGCACTCAGCCTAAGCATGTAGAACCTAAGTCTACTAGGAAGAAGCACAAAAAACGGAAGAAAAAGAACAAGAGGAAACATTATGACAGTGATGAGGAAACTTCAGCTAAAGATAGAGAGAAGAAGCATAAAAAGAAAAGAGCAAAAAGAGCCAAAAAGAAAAAATCAAAGCCAGATCCAGAGGACATGGAAACTTCTCATGAGGTTTCTCCTCAGAAACAGGTTTTGAATGGTAATAACATTGAAAAAGAAGCTATTAAGAACATTCCATCTAGAAATGATTTAGACAGCAATGACAAAGCAGTTACAAGTGAATCTGTAAATGAATGTGAGGAAGGACACAAGAGAAATACTGATGGGACAGTTTTTAAACCAGCCTTTCAGCAACAGCCATCATATATTTCAGATCATGACTATTTTAGCAAGTTTGTTGATGAGGATAGCGTGAATATGGAAGAGATTGACTCAGCTCTACCATCTGGAACAGAAGAAATGAATGTGTTAAATGGTGTCTCAGTTTTAACAACAAAAGTGGTACTAGAGAATATTCCTGCAAATGAGGAATCTTCACATCAAACTTCCACTGAGCATGATTATAGCAAGGCAGCTGAAGAAGTGTTAGACATTAGTGGTCAAGATGTTGAAGTGGAAATGGTGGAAGGGGAAGATTCTGAAGCCAAAGAAATTACAACTCCAGACAGCAGTGAAAGTGATAGTGATAGTGCCAGCAGCCATAAGAGCAGCCCTGGCACCTCCAGTGGTTTTAGCAAAAGTAGCAATAGTACAGGTACTGCCAATGAAGAGAGTAGTGAGGATGAAAGTGATGTTGAAAGTGAACAAAACAAAAGTGGTGTTTCACACGAGTTAGGCTGCTCACCAAAGAAGAAAGTTAGAAAAGAGTCCTCGAGTAGTAGAGATAGTGACTCCTCTGGCTCAGACTCCTCTGAGAGTGACAGTGAAAGTGAGAAGGATGAGAAGAAAAAGAAGGCATCTACTTCCTTAGAGAGTGATGAGGAGGAAAACGATGACTCAGATGAAGAGGGAGAAGAAGACAAATGCCAACTTTGTATGAGATCAACTCCTCCACACTCCAAAGATGTCCTGATTGATTGGGTGGACTGTGATAAAAACTGTGGTCGCTGGTTTCATGTTATTTGTATAAAAAATTCCAACTTTCGATCAAAGTCAAAGTCCAAAAATCCCAAGCATTACATCTGTCCTTCATGTCGATAAACTTTTTTTTTTTGTTTTTAAGGTTTGTATTGGTTTAAGAGGGTTGTTTATGAAGAAAAACCAGAATGTTCAGAAAATCACTCCTGATTATGTGTTAGTTTATTAAAATGAGACATGCTCTTCTTATGTTTGCATAACATATTTCTTTAAACCAGTTGTGGATATTTTGGATACTGGGGAGTTTAAAAACTATGAAAGTTATTTCCCACCTTCATTGTTTTTTTATTGAGCTCATATGGTGGCTTTTTTTTTAACTTGAAGTTTATGAATTATGCAGTAGTTTGCATTAGCAAAATAACTTTCTTTTTCTTCTTCTTTGTGAATGCTGCTAGATGGACAGGCAAGTCTCTTCTATAAAAGCAGCTGTGTTCTGCAATCTCTGAAGCTGCAGTACAGCTTTCTTTGTAGAGTATTGCCTCCGGTCAGGTTTGGGACCTTAAATTGTCGTAATTGGGGCAAGTCTGAAGGATATTGTCTGTTGTCATGGACGCACTTAAACAGGGACACTGATCAGACGATCAGTGATTAAATAACTTTAGTGCCCTTCTGAAAATACTCAATTACAATACACTTTTCTTTAGGATAAGTTCTATTTTGCCGTCAGAGGCTAAGGAGGACTTTGAGTCATCACTTATTCGACTATTCACTGTATATAGCAGCTTGTCAATAATGTCGTCGAATCTTTGTTGCAAATGTTAAAAAAAATAATATTAATTAAAGGTCTTATGATAAAATAATTGAGACTAAGATCATTCCTGGATGTACAAAGGAATTGAATTAGTTTGGAAATATGGGTTAGATTCTGCTTCAAACAGAAAAGAAAAGTTGCAGCAAAAAACTTTTTTTTCAATATGCTCTCATAATAATTTTCAAAAATGTTGATGCAACCTTAAAAAGATGGTGTTGTCAAATCCAATTATATATCATTTATCGGCCTTCGCACATATTTAATAGAAAGTTTTGCAGAACTTTGTTTCAGTAAAATCATACAGTTTTTACTACTGCTGTAACATTTACTGCAAAGACCATCTGTAAATGGGTGAAAAAATATGGACAGTTTATGAGTATTGAAATGATTCAGTTGATGCTGGGCTTAAGGTTTATTCTTCTCAGTATGATAAGGGTTTATAGAGAAGTGAAACAGATGAAACTAGTAGTAGAGAAATGCAGTTTAATATGGCAACCAAAGGACACTCTTCTTCTCAGTGTCTGCTGTTCAACGTAAACTGTAACTGACTTTTTAACTCTTTTTTTTTGTTCTTCTTATGGTAATAAAGAAAATGGTGTGGGAAAACATTTGACTTATTTAAGCCCAAACAATGCAAACTAGTAAATGCAGCATAAACCTCAAACCCACTTGCATACATGACAAGTTTGATTGGATTATTATTGACGATGCGCATGTTTCTCTATTTTGAAACACATTAAGAAAATGAAGTGACAATTGACATTGGTTTAACTGGTACCATTCTTTTAAAGATTTATGGAAACAGAATTGACAAGAAAAAAATATGACATACAGGGTTCTAACAAATTTGCTGTTGAAAATTTCCATACCCTTCCCAAATTAGTGACTGGTTCAATTACTTTTCAATCAAACCATGTTCGCAACAAATGTTTTTCACCATGAGGTAGGAACTTTTAACTTCATATTTAAATTTCTGCACATCTGCTTCTTTCCTCCTGTATTACCATTATTTTCAACTTCCTTTTTCTGTGTATTCAGGGGGGGGAAGGTTATGAGAGAAAAATTTTAATCCATTTTTTCTGAGGATCAGAAGAAGCAGGCGTCATCATTTCTTTTCTCTTCAATTGCTTTCATAAAACTAGATTATATTCAGCAGTTCAATGGGAAGATAAAACTTATCCTTTATTAGGATCATAAATACTCAAAAATGGTTTAAGATAAGCCTGGACCCTGAGTTTTTCAAGTGAAGAAATTCTTTTATGTGGTATGTTAGTGACTCTGTCTAAGTTTCAAATATGGATTTTTTTAATATTCAAGTATTGCCTCCTCACTTAACACACACACACACATCATGGAGAGAGAGAGAGAGAGAGAGAGAGAGACAGACAGACAGACAGACAGAGACAGAGAATATATATATTTTCAATCAGCAATTATATACTTTCTAGCATATTATCAATTATGTGAAATCAACTGAATTCATTGTGGATTCTCAAGACCAGTCAAAGTGCATAAAATTATTTTGCTTTTCAAGTAGCCTCCAATGCCTTTGTATATTACAGGGTAGACAATCAGTAATTGAATTTATTAGTTAAATCGTATATTTTGATAGCCTGGTAATTATTGCAAAGCCTCTCAGCAACAAAATACAAAAGGGCATAGTGTGCCATAGTTGTATATTGTTTCTTTATCATAGAATCTGATTATAGATCAAATCTATTTGGAAATGACATTCAAAGAAACTTGCTTATAATCCTTCTTCATATGATTTTTTGGCTTGTCCAATAGTATAGTATGTTTAGATGTATTTTACGTTATTCTCACTATATTATCGCAATGGAGATAAGAAAAACATTATGTCTTAACATTAATTTAAGTATCTTTTATTTCATCACCCCTCTCTCTCTCTCTCTCTCTCTCTCTCTCTCTCTCTCTCTCTCTCTCTCTCTCTCTCTCTCTCTCTCTCTCTCTCTCTCTTTCTCTCTCTCACCCTCTTTCTCTTTCTCTCTGTATCTCTCCATCTCTGTCTTCCTTCTTTAACACACTCATTCAAGCTGAGCTCTAAGGCCTGCTTCTTAAGATTCATTTTTTTGGCCAGAAGAGCAGGAGACTAAGTCTGCCTCACACACCATTGAGACATACTTAGTCATTGTATTTTGATGATTGTAGAAATGGTAAAGATAACTAGATCCTGATTTTCTATCATGGTCTCCCTGTACAAATTAGCTCAAAGAGCATAGTGAGATACAATGTAGCTTGTTGTAGAGAAATACATGTAATTGTTTTGTAAGATAAGTTGTGCATATAAATCATGTTGAATGCTACAATGATATTTTTAAGTAAAACATCACATCGCTTGCCTTGAGTTTTGATCAACTTGTTGCATGCTTTCTAATGTAAAAATGGACAAAATTATGCTGTCATGAGTTATGGGAAGGGTATTTGCATGCTGTAGGACTCTTCTTTATTGAAAGGGGAAAAAATTAGACATTTGTTCTACATTATATAATAATGTACATTGTTGACTGTAGACTTTAAATATGTTAGAACTACTTGTTAATAAAAGTAAGTTTTTGTGAGTATGCAATTCATACCACCTTGTTCATACCATCTTGTTGATAGTTAAAATGGAGTCTGTCAAAAAAACCAACCAAGCTTCTCATGTTTCATGATTTATTGTATAAATTTAGATGCTCATATAATAATGAACTCTGTTATGATATATGGGATGATAGATCATGGTTTGACTTATCTCTTTTAAAAATAAAATGTCACTTATGAATCTTTTTATCATTGTATGGTATCACATTTATAGTTCCCTCTTAAGCTGTGTTATACAAAACTGTTTTGGCAAAGCAGTCTTAAATAGCCCTTTTTTATCCTTCCATTAGTTCAAACAAAATAAGTTGCATGCAACCTGTGACAGAAATAAACAATTTGATGTACATTTGAATACAATGATATCAATAGCCTTCTTATCATCCATATCTTCATATTTCAACAGATTTTCAAATTCCAACATTTTCCCTTCAATATCATGTCTCAGAATTTATGTTATATCAATGAACTCTCCACAGTTACCAATTTGTTTAACATACTTTTACAAAAAAACTAGCCACGCCGTGGAAGAAAATATTAGCCTGTGATTATCCCTGGTTTTTCAGCAGAGTTCGATCAATGGAGATAACCCAATTAAAATCTGTCAATAACGAATGAAAACTTTAAGTCCCCCTGTTTTAAATTCTGTGGCTTGATTTATCTATGTTAGTCTGTTTCTGAGTTTACGTTGAGGCAAACCTATGTAGATTACACTGCGTTTGATTTGTAGATAGATTGAAAATGGAATTCTATCGTTTTTTTTCTATTCTAAACTTCTTCAAACGATCGAAAAATAATGTTATGTAAAGAAACTTGATGTGTCAATGTTTTAGAGTGTACAGATTTTATTTTCAAGTGGTCGAGGTTTCCAGTGCTTAAATGCATGATTACATCTACAGCTACATTGAAATTATTTAAATCTATTGGCTTGGAAATAGCAAAACAGTTGGAACCATGATATTTTACTTTACAAAACTAAAGAATATAGAAATCATAATGATACAAAGTGTCCATCATAAAAAAATTAAGAGTTGTTGAAAACTTCTCTTTTCAGAGTTGAACTTACTTGAGCACCATTGATTTTGTCAAATATTTTTACAAATGAAAATCAAATATTATTCCTCTTTTTTCCTGTAAATCAAATTTAAGGAAAAGACAGAAAGAAACGAGACTTTAATTTAAAAATGCTTTTTATTAGCAACAAACACAGCTTAAACCTTACATACAAACTATCAATTATACTGTTTGTCCTTGAAAAAGAGAATTGTTTCTTATCAAATTTAATTTTTTTGTAAGATGATTATACATGTACTTTTGAAAAAGTAATTCTTCTTATGCCATAGCTTGTAAATGAGGTTAACAAACATAATTGTTCAAATTTGTTATGATTGAAAATATGAGAAATTTAAAGGCATGCTTTTCGTAATTGCATCTTTTTGCATATCAGTTGGATTTTATGTATCTGTTTCACATTTAAATTTTCATACAAATATATTTACACTTATGATGTTGAGTGCTTATGCTTATGACACTTAAAAATTTAATCGTCAGTGTTTATTTTTGAAAACAAAAGTCAAACAAAAAATGCCTTCCGTAAAAAACATCCACTAAATTTTTGTTTTAGTTCCTGTAGATGTATATATTTACACAGATGTGGTCAAATTATGACATTCTTGAGAGAGAATGTTAAACAATTTCGACCTACCTGCAATATGTTTTTTAGCTTTATTTCAGAGTAAGCAATCCACATCGTATGTACAAAATCATGACAAGAGAGCATCTCTTCAAAATCATTCTATTTGGACTGTCAGATTCATTGAAAACAAATCTTTTTTTTTTATCACTTTGTTCCACTGAACAATTACTGTTTCCATGTCCAATGCAATAAATTTGTTTAGATTATTTTGTAGCTTTTTAGTTAATCATATATAGCAAACGTAAGCGACAAATACACTGTCCTAGTGCAAATGAACTGAGAGAGTTTGAGCTGGATGTCAAAACGGTTAAAATCGTATACATCAAACAGTTCTTCATGGTTTTTTTTTTGTCTCATAAATATGAAACAGGGCAAAGATCAGTAAATAAAGTTACCTTGGGACCGTATTAACAGTAAAGAGAAGAGTGTGATCGAAAATACAGTTATGGGAAATCGGAAATGGTGAGAAATAATGCGTGATGTGTAAAAGAAAAATGGCAAATGCAATAAATGATGACAATAAGAACTTATCATTGGTTTAAGAGATAGTTAAATCTGAACGAAGTTGACCCCAGGAACAACTAATATATTGAGCACAGCAGCAAAAATAGGCTTTGAGCAACAAATTATCGAAAAGAGTGCTTGCCTATGTGGATTTGAACCCTCCACATATAATTGCATCTGTAATGTAATCATTTCACAGTGAAGGTATGCAGGAACTAAGTACATGTATCTCTAAATGCGCTGCTAACTTGCATGAGAAGATCGTAATGGTAACAAAGACAAACAGCAAATCAACAATTTAGACGTACCAGCCAGGGCGAACAATATATAGCAATATGTATGGCTTTATTATAGTTATTAGAATTTCTTAACTAGATTTAGAATTAGAGGGGGCAGACATCTGGAATAATTATAGTTGAGAAGTAAAGAGGGTTTAACTGCTCAACAGTGGTTAGAGATAGGCTTTGAGTTAATACATGTATGATTGAAATAAAAAATGGTTGCCCTTTGTTAGATTTGAACCCTCTTCTATGTTATGTTATGATTGCATCGACACTCAACGCCCATATTGACCCTACGCTCTCTTAAAAGTCAGGTTCACAGATAGAGTATTTATTAAACTTCCCTTAATGATATGCTGAATCAAAAAGTGGAAATAATGCCTGGCGAGAAAAATGAATAACTAAGACTAAGAGAAAGAAAAAGATTCAAGAGTAGACCTACTTAAGATTAGATTTAAAAAAAAAAAAATTTTGCCTTTAAATTAAACATGGCGAAATCTCATGCATGAATTTATTCAATACTAAATTAATATTTTTATCATTATTATGAGACACTCCGGGCTTTTGAGCTTGTGGGTTCATGCTAACACATAGAAAACCAAATATATTATAAACAAATTAATACAGAGAAAAGTTTGACAAATTAAAAAAAAAGTTCTCGGAGGTAGGGAATGTTTTCCACTCTCCGGTTGTGCATCCTCATTAAAATCATACAAAACAAGACATAGTGTTTTGGTTGATTCCTTTAGTGAGAAAATACATTTCGTGATCTAAGAACTATAAAACAATTTTGAATGATTTTTAAATCAAAATTTAACCAACCCACTGAGTTCGAGTGAATCAAAATAATTATTTCAAAGCCGAAATTAAATGCCCAGCTAACACAATTATTGTTCTATACAGCCAATTTTATGAAAAGTTAATAACAATAGACTGAATGAGGACACCCGAACCATTCAATAAGTAAAAAGAAAAAAAAATTTAACCATTTTTATTGATTCCTCAAATACATAGGGACCAACTAGGGAATTCAAGTTATAAGATTATTTGTTTTACAACTAATCGAGTTACGAGTTATTCAAGCGTATTCTCAGTATATGTGACTCTATATTCGAGGATTTGAATGCAGCTTTAAATTAAAATGTTACTTATAAGCTCTTCTCCTTTCGCATTTGCAGTGGTTGAAAAGGGAGAACAAGAGGCAACAAATTAAAGGAGGGCTAAGAAATGAATTGTGTGAGCAAATTGAGATAAAATAAAGGGAAATAAACAGATAAAAGGGAACAATGAACCCTATTGGCGATTTTTATAAAGTAAGAATAAAAAAGAAATAATGGACAACAAAAATTTGTAAAATCAGCGAGAGGGAGAAGGATTATTTGTGTATATATGAAAAAATTCTGTTTCAGTTTTTTTAACCCATACCACTTCTACTGCCTCCATCTGGCGATTAAAATTTCTTTTAGTTTGCATTTGTTCTTGTTGCTGTCGCTGTCGTCGTTGTTGTTGTTGTTGCTGTCGGTGTTTTTGTTGTTGTTGTTGTTGTTGTTGTTGTTGTTGTTGTTGTTGATGCCTTTGTTGCCGTTGCTGCTGTTGAGTTTTTTTATTATTATTTTTGTTTTGTTTTGTTTTTAGACACCCAATGCCACTAGATATAACCACCATGGAAATGATTCCAGTTTCACAAATATCTTGATAAATCACGGACTTAAATGACCCCTACATTCGTCGGTGCAGTGTTGAAGACAATAATTGAATTCCCACCTTTAAACCCAACAGAATAAGCCGTGGCAAGACGACAGTATCTGAAAGATTTCATTAGACGGTGACAGTTGTGGACGAGCCCACTAATCCCCCTCAGGTTCCTGTGGACACAAGCCAATCCTCTTCTGTTGCATTCGAAATTGAGGCGTTCCAGATAAAGTTTATATTTAGATAAAGTTTAAAGTTTTTATTGTTCGATACGAGAACAAGACGAAGCACTCGTGGCTTGTTTCATAAGCACATGGTTGAAGCACTTGAACATACGGAACCTATTATTTTATGTGTTGTGTTGGGTTGGTCATCTGTGAAGCTGTTACGTATCGAGAAATGTTGTTGTTTTTTTTTGTTTTTGTTTTTTTTAGAAATATCGCTTAAAATAAATAAGGAGAAATTTTTTCAACTATGCACACACAAAAAATGGACAAAAAAAGAATTACTCTAAATGATTTTTTTAGCTTGAAGAACTGATATCAAAGTCAACAGTAAATAGGGCTATTGTTTCTTAATTATTATTTCTTTTTTACGAAACGAACAAATTATAATGATAAATATTTTTCGCAAGATCACAGTCATGTACACTTGAAGCTATTGTGGGGTTAAAGGTGATGATGTAAAAATCTTCAAGATGCATGGTATCAGATTGTGTGTACATTAAGTATTTTTTACATCCACGCAGGTATGGAAGTTTTAAAGACGATTGTGATTTATTTCAAATATATACCTCTACTATTATTAAATTATGTCTTTTAAACTCTTTCGAATCCCTGTTTAAATAAACAAATGCCTTTCTCATTCTTGATTCTATTGCTATGAATACAGTGATCCCAAACCAATTATATAATCAGAAAAAATTAAAGAACAGCATTTTAATGAACTGAGACGACAAAAAAATAAAAAATTACATAATACATAACTGTCGAAGAAAGAAAATCAAAATTAACAATCAGTTGGTACGATATAATGTTTTTATAGCTGATATTGTAAACGCCATGTTTGCAGAGAATGCCATTGTGTAATATATTTGGTCGAAGTAACTGCACAAAAGCAAATAGAAACTATGTGAGAAAAAAAATATGAGTACAAATAAAGTCAACCTTTTTTTTTAATTTCAAAAGGCTTCGAAAGGCCTGCTATATGAGGGACACACTTCGATAAATTTCCCTATCACACACTCTGTTTACACCTCAAGTGACAATAACGACTTGACACTAATTATAAAACCTTACCAGTATAAGATTAATATGATAAATGGATTAAAAGTTCAAAAAGCGATTCTTTACTCGAGCTCGTTTTGTAGCATTCATAATGATGAAGTTGAAATACACGTTATCTTGTTGATGTGATTGATTTTAATTTTGTTTAAGTCTTCAACTGTAAGTCTTCAGTCTAATGATTGTATTTTCCCCAAAAAGAAGTAGTTACTTATTTCTTGTCGGTTTTCCTTCTGGAAGAAGACAAACGCCTAGATTAGAGATGAGAGTCTATTCTTAGAAGGTCAGAACTGCATCTACTCTATATTCATATCGGACATAATTTTATAACTCCTACTCATTTGAAATATAATTAGTATGAATGATTTAAAAAATAATTACGGTGTAAAGCAAACCCATTGCAAAAAACTAAGTTTATAGAAAAAGTGCTTGTTAAGTTTAGCGATTTCCAGCACGGATTTACTTACAATTGCATTTCAATATTCTCGAAAAATTCAACGAGGCCATGGATGAGTTAAAATGATTCATAAAAAATTGATTGGCCTTAAATTCCAGATTAAAGATAATAGATGGTTCTAGCTTTCGCATGTCCACTTCACATCGAAAGACATACATACCCACAAATGATTCAGCTCACATTTAAAAGCATTGCGTTATGCTGACTGCAACTTTTTCTCTGTATGATCTTTTTGAACACCTTTTCAACCTTCAACTTCAGAGAGTTTCCTTTATAACATTGGGACTTGGCACACGTGATAATGTAGCCAACAAACAGGTGTAAAAGAATGGTATTAATTTAAAGTGATGAGTGGACATGGGATTTTCTTAAATCACAAGTTTCCACATTAAAGCAAGTTTGAGACATGAGAGCTTGCTACAGACAATTCTGCATCTTTTTCGCGTTTGCCCATACATTTGTCTTTTTGGCTTGTGTTGCAACTCATATCTCCAATGGCGGGTCTATCAGTGTGCATTTTCTCAATAAAACAGAGCAGGGCTGGATGGTGAGTAAATCCCTGTAATTTATAGCATGTTAACATTATAAATCATTTTTTATCACTGTTTAGTTAAAAAGAAAAAAAGATAAATAATAATACAGAGCTGCTCTATTCGTGCTTTCACAAACATATTGCCCTCTTTCCGTCGCATCTTGTCTAAATCTCTCTGTCTGTCTTTCTGTCTGGCTCTGTCTCCTACTGTCTCTCTGTCTCTCTCTCTCTGTCTCTCTCTCTCTTCTCTCTCTCTCTCTCTCTCTCTCTCTCTCTCTCTCTCTCTCTCTCTCTCTCTCTCTATCTATCTATCTATCTATCTATCTATCTATCTTTATACCTGAACAAAGTTAAAATGCTGGAGCCTTTTAATTCATTTAAAAAAAAATCACTACACGTGTAGTGAAGGGAAAAAAATTCTTTTTTTTTTGTAATAAGTCTCATGATAAAAAAAATTCTCCATAATCAACAAAAAAGATGCCTTTTCGATAGGCAAGAAGGTGGATTTTAGCGTTTTTCCGGGTGCGTATAAGCAATATGATTATGAAAATCAATTTCATAAGAGAGCACTAGTTTACTAGGCCTGATAAATTAGAATTCCTGAATGAAATTGATATTTCTCAAAATAGTCAAATATTCCGATTCCTTGAGTGCTTTCAAAGATAAGCGACATCGAAGAGACAGAATAATAGTCGAAAACTAGCTGCAACCAATCCAACTTTCAGATCTGATAGTTTGCAAAAAGCATGCGTGGTGGAAAAAAAAGATTAACCCTGAGCGTCAAGAAACCTCGATATCAATTGAGGCTTTTTATTATTATTATTTTAAAAAAAAGCTAGTTTTGTAAAAATCCAAATCTATTTACAGATCCTTTTGGACATTCAACACCGTACAGATCAAAATAAATGAGCAGCTAAGAATCCTACATGGCAGTGCGCTTTTACACTTTTTGCGGGAACTCAGAGCCTTCTTAAAACGTTTAAAAGGATGTCTATAGGATTACTCAACTAATTTTGTAAAATCCAAATCTATTTACAGGTTTTTAAAATATTCATTATCCTGTAGGTTTAAATAACTGCGCGGCTAAGAATTCCCGCAGTGCACTTTTATGTACTTGATGCGTAAACCTTCAGCTCTCTAATAAAGGTTTAAAAGAATCTAAAAACAGATTGGGAAAGGACAGAATAAGTCGGTATCCTCTATTAGAAAAGTGCAAAATTAGCTGATTTCCAATATTCTTGATTGGTTTATTTCTGAAACTGATTCCATATTTTACGGCTAACAAACCCCTAGATTAAATAATGATTGTGCAAATATATGCAAATGTTTATTTAAAAAAATAAATAAATAGGCGAAGCAATGACAAATGGAAAAACAATTTAAACTATGCATTCGTACGATATACTTTGCGACGGAACATTGGAATGATACAAAAAAAATTAATATTATAGAAGTTAGAATGATATAAACAAGCAAAACATATGTCAGGCATTATTTCAAATCGAACTCAATAAGAAAACTTTATTTTAACCACTAAAACAGAACTTACATCTTACCTTAAACACATTATAGTGCCTTATATACCTGACGATCTCTTAGCGCAGCCCTATGTCATAAAGGATCCTTATGGACGAGAAACCTGCTTTTGGTTTCTTATTTCCGAAAACGGTAAAGATATGGAAGCTCTTTGCACTATAACTCGTACCATCTAATTAATGCAAAATATTTGCAAATAATTTGCAGCCTTAAGCCACTTCTTGTACATCGCCCTCAGCAAGTGTGATACCTTTTCCCAGAACTCATTTCCCGGAAAATGGATTTCTTTCGGAATGTTTGCTTCTTTTCTAGGTGCAAGTGGAGTCTCGCCTGGGATGGACTCTGCGGAACGGGCCTTGTCCTGACCCTTGCTCCGCTGACACGTCCGTCGGGACGCGCTCCAGGGTGGGTTCTCCGCGACGTCCTGGGAACCACTTCGGTAGATGGTAAACTAGGTGGGTGTTTTGTTTTGGTTCGAGTTAGTTATTCTGCATTGACGGATATTACCAATGGAATGGCTAATGCTAGAAGTCACCGGAGGCAGTTGCTGCAAACTTTCTTCACATTATGTTGTGAAGAGCAGGAAAAGTTGGATGAGGGCAGTAAAGTCAGATCATTCACCCTCGATTAGTAACAGGCTTCATATTAGATCTTGCTGTTGTTTCAAGATTTGCTGACGTTAAGTCTTTGAGGAGGATACTGAGTTCGTCCGTGTGCTCTTTGTGACAATAACCACCATGAGAAACAAAAGAATATTACTTTCAGGGTTCAAAATTGTCTATGAATGTGTTTAAGACACGTTTTCTCAGATCCTGGGTGCCAAATGTGATCAATTCAATGAACTTAAATAAAAAAATCACCTTGGTATGGGCAAATAATCAATCATACACAATTTGCGGTTATTCCAGTTGTGTCTAGCTGATCCAAATACAAAAGTGACTTCAGAAAACGCTCCAACAAACTTTTCCGTTTATCAATACGGCCTATGATATACACAAAAGCATTTGAAGAACAAAGGTACAATATTCTACAAGTTTTCTAGCTTTCTAGTTCAAAGGTTTAAAAGTAACTTAGATCATTACTTTTGAAATTGAAGTATGAGTAGGTAACTTGACAAGTTTCTTGAATCTATCTAGCACGGGTCATTTAGACAGGTCGCATTTTTTTTCTAAGGCAGGAAAAGTTTATTTTTGGATTTTCAACATGATTATTTTCCAGTGAGACCGACCCCAAAAATCAGCAGCCCACTAGAGAATCCCACATTACTTCTAATGTGAATGGGAACATTGTGGCTTTCATCACCGAAGTAGATGAGTTGCTGGAATACATAGTTGAGAGCTCCATCTTTATTCTTCAACTTGGACATACAAATTCTAGCTACACCCTCAGGTGAGCAATAAACCTTTCACAAATCGAACAAGTCACTTTCTATATTACAACAAATTGACCTATTATAATCTAAAATGATATTTTTTTTAAAACATACAGACAATAACATGTACGCTATAAAGAGCAATTGAAAATTTAATAATATTTGAAGAGCAGATAAAATTCTGGCGCAAAATATATTTATCGTTCGGTATCGCATTGAACAGGTCAGAAAAGTTTTTACAAAACTTTTTATACGTTGTATTCTACATTATATTTTACTCTTTGGAATAGCACATTAATATCTTGCAAGAATCGAGAAAATAAATCCATATTAAAATCAAAAACCGTTTTTTTTTTTTCCAATTGACATATTTGTCGAATTGAAAAAAAAATTCTATTTATATTTTAAAGCCGAAATTTGAAATCATTGTGAAGCTTCAAGGCCCGAAATGGCGTAACACACGCAAGATGAGCGGTCGACTTACGCATCCAAACTGTCTCCTCTACGTCAAAGTCGACACGCTCAAGGCGAGGAACGACACTGGTCTCCCTAACAACAGCCCTGCTGCCATTTTCAGTTCTGTGTACAGGTAGAACAAAACGACTTTGAGAAATGTTGTTATAGTATAACTTTAGTAGAAAACAGCATTCGTGTTGACTGATCAATAAAGTTTTTTTTTAAATTCTGAAAATCCGGCCCCTCCCCCCTCCCCATCTCTCCCAAACCCTTCTTTTTTCTTTTGGACAGCAAGATAACTTAAAATATTATAAATGATTCATTTTACCTGCTGAAAGGTTTACAGAAGCCAAATGTAAGCAGCATTTAAAATGTACCAAACTATGAAATTCATGAAGTGTTCTTCGTGGCTAATATAATAGTTTCAATTTACAGTAGAAGTATGTCCTCATCTTAGAAGAAGAGTCCACAATACATTAGATGCTTTGTGACACTTGATGGGGTGAGATCGATCTGCAGGTATGTACCATTAATTCTACTACTGCTGCTGCTACTACTACTACTACTACTACTACTACTACTACTGCTGCTGCTGCTACTGCTGCTGCTGCTACTACTACTACTACTACTACTTCTGCTACTACTACTACTACTACTACTACTACTACTACTACTACTGCTGCTGCTGCTGCTACTGCTGCTGCTGCTGCTGCTACTATTACTACTACTACTACTACTACTACTACTACTACTACTACTACTACTACTACTACTACTACTACTACTACTACTACTACTACTACTACTGCTGCTGCTGCTGCTGCTGCTGCTGCTGCTGCTGCTACTACTACTACTACTACTACTACTGCTACTGCTGCTACTACTACTACTACTACTACTACTACTACTACTACTAATACTGCTGCTGCTGCTGCTGCTGCTGCTGCTGCTACTACTACTACTACTACTGCTACTGCTGCTACTACTACTACTACTACTGCTACTACTACTGTTGCTACTACTACTACTACTACTGTTGCTGCTGCTACTGCTCCTGCTACTGCTGCTGCTGCTGCTGCTGCTGCTGCTGCTACTACTACTACTAGTACTACTACTACTATTTCTACTACTACCACTTCTAACAAGGCAAATTTTTCAGCCCTCATGTCAGCAGATATATTCATCAATCCACAGAGTAAAGATGAACACCATCACCACTATTGAGATTATAACATTATTACTATTATGACAATTATAATAATAAAGTATAATTTGTCTTTTCTAAGAAGCCATAAAAAAAGAATTATTAAAATCAAAATTTATCAGAAACTTTGACAAAAGTTATTTTTCTTCGCAATGTCTAGTTACATTAAAAAAATTTAACATAAAACTGCGTTTGTAAAGTTTGTATTTTTCTTTATAAATATTTTAACATTCATAAATTAAATTATAAAGCAATATATTTCCTTAAATTCTATGCCAATTCAGACTTACATAGGGGATAAAATTGATTACACATTACCTCCAACTTCTATTCTGTCTCTCCCTCTCTCTCTCTCTCTCTCTCTCTCTCTCTCTCTCTCTCTCTCTCTCTCTCTCTGTCTCTCTCTCTTTCTCTCTATCTATCTATCTATCTATCTATCTATCTATCTATCTATCTATCTATCTATCTATCTCACACACACCTTTTTTTTTCTTTTTCCCACTTCGTCTCACTCAGTCTTTCTCGCACCTTTGTCTTTCTCTTTTTATGTCTCTCTCTGTTGTTGTTTTTTTTGTTATACCCTTTTTCATCGCCCTTAAAATGTGAGTAACCAATTTTTTTAAAGCTTTTAAAATAAGTTTTTACCTTTGATTTGAAGGATGCTGAACATTTGTCGATGTGAACATTTGATATAAAACTATTTCATATCTAGCAGCATTTTAACATGGTAAGGATTTTAGGTATGAACTCATGTTTAAACGACGATTTAAGTTCTCAATGTCGGAACAGGGCTTTACTATCATTTTTACGTTAGTTTAAAAAAAAAATGGATATTTTTGACATTGAAAAGTGATACTATTGTAAAAGAATTGATATTTTAATGACAAAGAGGGTTATATTTTAGATCATTTGAGTAACTGGGTCCGTTTTTTTTTAATCTGAATAATTTACTGAAATAACAGCGAAAACGTTTGGGAAACTAAACAGGTATAGTTTGTAAAAATGCATTGCCTGTGATAGTATTTCAATTTCCGACTCCTTTCTGAACAGAGTGATTTGTAAGAATTTACCAAATTTTTTTTTTAGAAAAGGGTCATACTTTCGGGTATAAACTTTTATAATACAAAATAAGTCGTTTAAGAGAGAACCATATCAGAAAATTTCTTCAAACAATGAAAACCTAACCTTGAAGTACGTCTTCTGGCTTTCAAATTGCTTGTAACATTCAAGGAACTATATTGAATTTTGTGCATTCTAGAAATGCCTACGAATAAAGTCTTGTCCTTCAAAAAATGTATCTAATAAAAAATAATAACTTGGTCATGCGAAAAGAGAAGAGAAGAGAAAAGGGTACAAAATACATAAGCTGGAAATATTATAAACCTTAAAAATGCAAATCATAGAAACGCCAAACCGTTTTCCTTGATTTAACAGTCAATATGAAGCCATTGATTCCTATCTTCAGTGACAGCCTAAAGAACTGGCATTCAACTTGCATGCAGAGTATAGACATTAAGAAGTATTATTCTCACAACTAAGCATCTGATTCATCGAACCCTCTGAATTGAACAAGCTGGCAAAGCCAATGTTTTAAGCTCCACATTCTATTTTCCTCGACGTCAAAAACATAATAACTTAAATCAATAGAAAGAGGATGAAGAGATAGAAGAAAAAAGGAACAAAAGTGAAGCATGTATTTACATCGCTTTTAAAACCTTCTTCGAGACCCGCCTCTCTATCTCTCTCTTTCTCATTATTTATCTGTCTTTATATGACTTTTTGCGTTTGTCAGACTATATTACCTCTGCCTCGCTTTGCCTGTCTGACTCTGTATGTCTCTTCTTGTCTTTACCTCTCTTTCTCTCTATTTACCTCTCTCTCTCTCTCTCTCTGTCTTTCTCTCTACTTCTCTCTCTCTTTCTCTCTTTCTCTCTGCGCCTCTTAATGTGCACATTCGGACTTGAGTCTAGCATTCAACTGGTTACAGGACTGTACAGTAACGATCTCCCCCGACGCCAAAGCCGGCTTTCTGGATGGGAACTTCTACATGACTGAGATATTGTTAGAAGATTACAACGTGTACCCACTGCAACTGGAAGGAGACGTCACAGTGTACGATCCCGGAGATCTCAGGCTCAACCAGGCTAATGTACAGGTACAACATAGTCTTTTAAAGAATACTTCATTGGATATTTTGTTTTTTTCTTATGAGGTCTCATATCTATCCAGGTATGAAGTGCTCAGTCTCCTTTTTCCTTACTCCCTCGTCTGAAAATTAAAAAAAGGAAATAATGGTGTGGCTAATCCATAGGAAATTATAACTCTCTTAGCCACAGCCTACCGGGTAAAGATGTTGATTACTTAGTGCTCAATAGTTTTCTCAAGAGACTCAGACTCGGTATGCTGCAATTCCAAATTGTTCGGGATTAATCCAGACTGTCTGTCTCATTATCAGTCATAAATTTCCACTTTTTTCTTTTTTTTATGTCGTTTGAAGAAATAAATCAAGGCATCCAAGTTATTCAAGTTATATACCAAAAACATCGGGCCTTTATACTTCTTAAAATATAGCTTTTTAAAGTAAGGAGAAACTTTAAATTCAAGTGCTTCTGATAAAATATTCTTGTCCTTTCATTCATTGCCAGTTTGCCTTTTTCGTGGAAGTAAATCAGACAATTCCAGCGATCGTAGCCCCCACTTGGCCTGACAATACGGAAATCTGGCTTTATGCAGGCACAAAGTTTAGTACGAAGATATTCGCTAAACCATTTGATGCTACTGTACGGTATGTGGCTCTTTTCATTTTTATCTTTGGCAACTGTTTACCTAATAGATCATTGGTTTAACACGGTATTTTTTCTACACCCCTAATATTTTAAAAGTTAGTTGTGAAAACGAAGTTTAAGTTTCATGCACTGCGATTGAGCACTTACGATTGCATAATATTCAAAATTTCTAAGCGATCACAAAAACACTGCCTAAATTTATTGAGATTGCGTAAAGTTTATAGTAAGTTCCCTTCCCCCCTCCCCCTCCCCCTCTTCTTTTTGCCTTCTATTCCAAAAGAGAGGGAGAGAAAGAAAGAGAGAGAGAGAGAGAGAGAGAGAGAGAGAGAGAGAGAGAGAGAGAGAGAGAGAGAGAGAGAGAGAGAGAGAAAACGAAACACTTTCTCACTCCCGTTTCAGCAAACACACATTTTTTTTTTTTTTTTTTGTCTGTTCATCTTAAATTTAAAAAAAAAAAAAAGCTTTTCTTGCGACAAGGATCATGTGCGCACCTGAAATGATATTTTGGAAGCATTAGTGTAATTTTGGGTGGCTAATTCATACTCTCAAATAACCTCGTCAGTCCGATTGTGGCTATAGACGTGACGTCCTTCCCTGAGGTGAGGCTAAACACAAGCTCGATAACCAGCGACCTTACAGGATCTTTCGACGGTGTAAGGATAGCGAATCTTGATTGGGCGAGCTCTCCTTCCCATGTTGGGATCTACATAATGCGAGTTAAGGCTAGAGATTCAGCGGGGTGAGTTATGAGTATATCATGCAAATAAAGATACTTTTTGTGGACCTAACTCCTCATTCTTTCTGATCTTTATTCAAAAGAATTTTCTGGCAATTTAGCAATTTGAATTTTACCACAAGTAAGAACTTATCCTTGACTTCGTGCAACAAGTGAAATATTAGCAGCTCTTTTAAATCTCGAACATCTCCCACAGGCATTGATCTGCCCCACCTACTTTCAATCTATACAGTCGTAAATGAAATTAAAACATACTTTTAAGCATGAAAGTTTTAATGTGCATGCTTTGTAAAAACTTGTTTCTTTCACTCACGGACACAGGTTTTCGAGCGCTGTCTACACATTTAGAGTTATTGTCAAAGGTAAGAGAATTAAAGAATATTTCTAGTTATACAAAATTTAACTATAGGCATTTTTTGAACAATGGATTATAAAAGTGTAAGTTGGAGATGACAAAAATGTTTCTGGTCAATATTAATATTTTATAGGAAGGAACGTAATAATACACGCTCAAGGCTTATTCTAATGATCAGCGTAAGTATCACGTTGTTTCATTTCATTTTTTTTTTTCGAGAAAGCTGAAGGACATAAAACCAATCAACCAATGGAGTAAAATAATTTTTATATCCTTAAACACTGTAAGCAATTTACTTCACATAAAAAAAAACAGCGCCACGAAATCAATAGTCCTCACACGCGTGGATAATCAGTTATTGACATTATAATATACTCAAACCCGTTTAGACCATGAAGGAAGCTTATTTTTTAAGACAGGTTAGATTTTTGTTTTATTATTTATCGCCGATTCTTCAGTCCATCGGTTATATGCAATGAATATACATATTTTAGTTTCTACAACCTACAAGATCAACTAAATTTCACAATTCAACCTACAACTTACGAGATAGAACTGGAGCCGTTATACATCTTCCAGATTTTGCAAACATAGCTTAAATCATTCAAAAAAAAAAAAGAAAAGAAAAGAAAAGCCCGCTATTCCAATACTTGCAGTTAGTAGCTCATAATTAACTTGTTTTCTTGGGCTTTAAATGCAAATCGATTTCATGATAAAAGAATGCAATTTCATCTGGCTGCTCAAGGCTCTGTTTAAACTATAAGTCAAGATCAAAGCGCTTTGATTAGTGCTTCAAATTATATAATACTAAGCAAGCGTTCGAGTCAAACACAAAATGGTATAAAGTCGCCAAGACTGAGGATACACATAACAAGGGAGGACAGTACTGTTATGTACTTGAGAGACTGATCGTGCTCAAACGGGACCAGTAAGTTGGAAACACGATTACGTAAAGAACAGCCAAGATGTTGATCCTTTTATCAGCTACTCGGCGGTCAGTTTATTTCATAAAGTGTTAACCTCAAGTGCGAATAAATTAAATTATTGTGGTACCACACGATTGATTTTTTTTTTTTAACATTATAACATTTTATGCATGAAATTAAAAAAAAAAAAGCAATTTGGTCCATTTAAACAGACACCCTATAATAAGATCAATTTAAATCTACAATGATACTTGGTTGTGTATCTAAATTATAATAATTATATTCATTTCAAATTTACAAATATACAAATCCCAAACTATTGGTTTGATGAAAAAAAAAAACAAAAAAAAACCTTCCAGACTAGGACCATTAAGAAAAGTTAGCCAATTTTGTAAAACTTTAATCTGTTTACGAATTTTTAACATACATTATTATGTAAGTTTAAACAAATAGGCAGCTGTGAATTTCCGGAAGTTGGTGAACCTTTCATCTCTTTTTGCAAGAACTCATAGCCTTTTATAGTGTCTCTAAAGGATCTTTAAATACATTAGCTTAATCAGAATCATATCCTTTGCCATATTATTGAACCATTGGGATGAATATATATATATATATATATATATATATATATATATACATACATACATACATATATATATAGTTTTTCTTATGCAGAACAATTTGAATGTTGGTTTGCACAGAAGAAATACTATAACAATATTAGTTGTTGGTTTGCACAGAAGAAATACTATAACAATATTAGTTGTTGGTTTTACATTTTGTTTCAAATGATTTAATACGGACCGAAAGTTATAGGTGTTCTAGTGTACTTTGGATTCTGACATCCGCTACCCCCCCCCCCCCCCTCCCCCACACACAAACACACTATAATAAGACTCGAAAAGATTTAAGGGTCAACAAACAATTTATATCTAATTTATATTTTGAGCATTAGTTATTGTACCTCTTCACCTTTCTTTGTTCCAGATATGCCGAAATTTTCAAGTTCCCAGCTAAACTTTGAGAAAAAAAAAAGAACAACACATTTTCTCATACATGTTATTGCTTTCAAAAAGTAATTTATGAAATAGAGAATTCTCTAAAAATGTCCAACTACACAATAAATAGACTAACGAGTAGTTAATCTTTGAACTAAGATCAGATATCAATATTTTTGAGATTTAGAAAAATTATTTGTAGATATATTTTGAAAAATAAAAAGCTGCTTTCTTAATCTGCAAGGGGATAAACTATGACACAATTAGAGAGTTCGTCTAGAATTACCATTAACAATAACGACCTCAAAGATTAGCATTGGTAGACTGTAAAAATTAAAATTTTACAACATATTAGTTGTTATTTACTCTACTTGACAGGAAAAGATGAACCCAAACCTCCTTAATCTTCCAAGAAACCACTCCGTGATTTGTGTTGTAGACACCTTCTGTATGTTTTCCATTCATGTCTATACACATGCCAGGTGAGGACAAAGCTCCTGGACTTTACGATTGTTACATTTTTTTTTCAAATTCCACTTTGCATGATTGCCAATTAACTCGTAGCAACTGGTATTGCAGGTCCAAATAACTAAAGTGTAAACAATATATTGCCTAAGCGTTAGTTTCTCCAGTTAATAACGTTTAACATATTTAGATTATTAAAAAAAATACAAAAAATACCAACATTTTGCGCACATTTTTAAAAAGTCAGGTGCATCGAAGATGAAACATCGATTTTTTCAAGTCCATGTTCTTGTCATTGTGTTGATGTAGGTCAATATGTAGTTGAACATATTATGTTTTATAGTAACATGGAGGAATGTTCTCACTGTTTTCTTCTTCTACTATTGTTTGTTAGAACTAACTTTTATTTAATTAGTTTCACTTGAATTTTTACCCGGATTTAACGTAATTAATACAGTTGTTTCTATAAGCGTTAGATGATTCATGAGAATTCAATAATGCTGCGAAGATTTAGCATAAAAATGGATGACAAATACTGTTTTTTTTTTCCTCTCTGTTAAAGAAAAACAATTTTAACTACATAATGGCAATTAACTATAAGAAAAATTACTTTCAAATAATGTTCTTTTCAACCGTTTTATTTCTGCAGTGTGTCGTTAGTAAGTTCTGACTTCCAAGATGTCAGCTTTCAGTTACACGATGGGATAGAAAATAATACAGCAATTTCACCAGTAACAGTGCAACTTCGCGCAAATTCTACGTCACCCGGCTCACAAGTTATGTGCATAAAAGCAACAAGTGAAAACAATACAAGGTAATTTTCAAATGGCACAATGGCTTTTTTTACTTCTATTCACATTCTATAGATAAGTCCTTTTTGCGTTTGATACCCTAATGGGGAGTAAAGTATAAGTAAACGCCTAAGTTCAATCTGTAAATTTTTCCTCAGGAAGCCCATTTCTTCTCACCTACCTTATTATACTTATTCTAATTTTACTGCTTATTTCAGTGGAATTGACGTAAGAAACCCCAACATTCATGAGGGAAAAAAGGGATCAAACAGAAAGTTGTGCTTTAAGTTATGTTCTTGTTTTCCTATAGAAAGAAAGAGATGGAAAATTTTGCAAAATTACTTTACGTTTCTATTTAAAAACATTTTCAAGATTATACATCCTAGTCAAAGTTGATCGCATATGAGTGTATATTCATTGTTCTGTCAATTCCTCAGCCCTTCAAATATTGACGTCCAGTGCCTGTCCGTTAACATTTTGAATTCAGGTAAGAATTGTTGGTTAGACAAAGAGTGTTTTTTTTTTCATATTTTCTTTCACCTAGGTTTTCCGAAACTCCGTGACAAACGAGAATGAATGAATAATTCAACACGTCAAAAAAGTTTGTGTTAAACCAAATTGGAAAAAAAAGCCTTTATGCACAGAATATCTGGGAGATGAAAGTGGAGATGGAAAGCGCATCGTCAGAAGAGGTGAAGTGGGTGAGGAGATAGTTATGAAGCTACAGGAACACTTGGCAGAAAGCCTGCACTGCGGATTCAAAGCTCTTATGTTTAAATAAAACAGAAATTTTGGGTTTCTCTGAAAATAGGATGACTTAGATGTTTTAGGAAATAATTTATAATATTGCTAGTGTGGGGAATCAGGGAAGAAGGATGCGCTGAGCAGCAAAAACCAATATGTTAGTGTCGGCTGTGAGTGAAGATCTTACCTGTGCTTAGAAGATTCCTTTTCTTTGCGCTTTATTTAATTATTACTCATATGGAAGTGGCTTGCCTGTTCTTGTTCCTACTAAATTTAGCGACGACATCAGTGGCGGGAATCAACAAAACCATCCCAATCCCAACATCATCGACAACACCACAAGCAACAAACCCTTGTGTGAACAGTCTCTGCAAACAGGGGTCAACGTGCGAGGTGACATCACTCTCTACATTTGTTTGTCGCTGTAAGCCGTTTATCACAGGCACTCTGTGTGAAACAGGTTAGATTAAATTGTATTCGTCCCTGTAAACTGTTGTTCTTCTTTGCAAATTTTATACGATCTTGTGCACAGTCATAGGGTTAATATTTTTATAATTTAAGGGTTGTCACCTCCTTTTGATTATTTATATTTACTTCAACTTTCATGAGGAAGTTTAATTTTTAATTTCATTTTTTCAGGCCTAGTAAGTTATTTTTGTTGCCATTAACTTTTAAACGATCACACATACCGTACATACAGTTTCGACCTACGGCTTAGATTGTTTTAAAATTAAATAAGCCCCCCTTTTTCTTCTCATAACTTTATAAGTTCTCATTTATAGATTTATACAAGTGATCAATAAACAGGTAAAGTGGCAAAGATCCACTTGGTTATATGATAAAGTTAATGCAAAGATATCAATAAAAAATAATGAGTGGGCGACCCTTCGCATAATTGTAGCTGATTAAACGATAGGTTTAATTATGTGATTCATGTATATCTGCGTTAAATTGTCTTTTACCGGTTGCTTAACTAATAAGCCACCACTTCTTTGCTTCAATTATCATGATCCCCAGCTATTGATCCATGCTCACAGCAAGTGTGCAAAAATGGAGCAACTTGTTTGTCTGATATACTGAATTATCCTGGACAATTTGCATGCAGCTGTATCAAAGGTTTTGGAGGACTCCAGTGTGAGACAAGTGGGTGACATTTAATATTTTTTCTACTAACGCTCTTTTTCCTTATTTAACCATTAATAATTTTTTGGCTCTCTACAGTTTGTTCGTTTTTTCCCAAGCTTTTAGAAAATAGAGCATCAATAAACTCCAATAAGGAATTACCTACCAAATCTTAAAACAAAAAGACTTTTAAACGTTTTTGTGATGAAAATATATGTAGCTTTTAATCTACGAATGAAAACTTTTACAATGAAACGAGTATGATTTTGATAACAGTTCATCATCAAGTGCCTCATCTGGAGCTGATATCTGTGACCATATCTCTCCATTTTTACTTTGTCATCATTCTGCAGCAAGCATGAAGTTGTTGTGAAAATGCTCTTGTCTGTGACTCTTTTGTTGAGGCTTTTTAAGTAGTTCAGCAGTTGTCTTCTTCTGGCATTTTTACGGTCTATTATTGCTGTTCAGGTCTCTTTTTCTGTATACGTGCCTTATAAATTTCATTTGCCTTTTTAGTACTCTTCATCAAAGATCTCTCAGTGCCAGCAAGAGCAAGAACTTCCTTATCTGTTTTTATTCTTTCTATTGTATTTTCATTATTATTATGAACCATATTTCAAAGACCGATAGTTTCTATATTATTATATCGTTAATCCTCCAGCATTCTTATCAACACAGTAGTGCTGACAATAGTGACATGTTTGAAATTGTTATTAGTTCGATAAAGTCAATTCAGTCAACTTCCACAGTTTTGGAAATTGATAAAGCAATGTGATTCTCCAGATATTGACGACTGTGCCTCATCGCCATGCCTCAACTCGGGAACGTGTGTGGATCAAGTTGATGGATACTCCTGTGTTTGTCCTCTTCACTACACTGGTAGCTCTTGCCAAACATGTAAGGGCTTAAAATGCTTATGTGCTGAAAATTTAGAATGGAAACAATTGATGCTAGGCTTTACTGAAATGATTAAAAAATTTAAGATATTCACAAATTATTATCACTTAAAACTTTTTGTAGGAAGGAGGCTCTGCTTTCTAAAATACATATAAAAATGGAAACATGATGGAGAATGATAGACTCAAAGAAATATCTAATGATAAATAAAAGTGAAATATCATTAAAAATGTGCTTACTACCTTCTGTGTCTAACTTAGGTTAAAACTGCAGAAGAAAATAGGACAGCTTTTAATTACATCTTTTACTCTGTATTGGTTATCTACTTATCATATGATTAATGTAAATGTATGCATTTCCGTTATTATGGGTGGTTCAAAATCTGAAGATCTTACTCATAGTTTGATCTTTTCTTAGAAAAAAATAATTTTAGGTTTTCACGAAGTTTCTAGGCTAGAGGGAGTTCAAAATCATCAGGAGGAATGTATCTTTTCGTTGAGGTCAAATGGGGAGGATTTGGATTTTACCTCATGTTTGAATACAATCAAAAGAGTCCTTTTTCTTGTACTTTATGAGAGAATTAATTTTAATCTTATGCCTCTACAGTGTGTTTTAATCAAATTGATTTTAACAATGATATTTATAAACTTTCATCGAAATTAAAGTGTATTAAGAAGAAGGGAATATTTCACGCTTTGGTAATGGTGTCCTAGACTCAAAGGTAACCACGACGGCTACATTAATTTTCACTCCCTCATCTCGTTACAGCCGCGGTATTGACAAGAGCAGCATAGATACAGCGCGTGGGCATTTTTTCTGTTTGGGCTAAAATCAAAACAGATAGATTAAAAGAGGGAGAAAATGAGGAAAGCGATTCTCTTTAATTTTGCAATAGATGTTATTTCTTAAAAAAGCACTGAATTCATAGAACTGTTACGTAAGTTCCACACATCGGCTGTTGTTTTCAATATATCGTCTGTATGCAATTAAATGAGGCTGGAAATTTTCCAAGCTGTCACACACTCTGAGAGTAAAAATTTGGGGTTCCTCTGTCCATTGAATCGTGATACACTTTAGATGTAATGATTTCTTATAAAATCTGTTATGGCAGTAGTTAGTATAGAATTGCAGGAACTTAGTTATTACTTATAGATTCACAAATTTAGACAATAGGGGAATAAAGGACAATTATTTTGTTTTCGCCCGTGGTTCCATTTTGATTAATACCACTGAATTATTCAATTTTAAGACTAAAAATACAATTGATTCGCTTTCAACATTTGGTTTTTAGCTGTTAACACATGCACACAACAAATGTGCAAAAATGGCCACTCCCGTGTGTACAATAAATTCACCGGACATTTTGTATGTTGTTGCATTAAAAGTTTTGAAGAACATTGGAGATTTTTTTTCTTTTGCTTCTAGTATGCTTTATTTCCTTTTTCCGTTTCTAAGTTATAAAAATTATCCTAGCTTTTACTCATCTATACATGTTGATTTACTGTATCTCTGTAAAAGCATTTGGGACCAGTGACTTCAAATTTAAACGAGGTGAAACACCCAAACATATCGATATTAAGGAACCTTGAAGCTTTTTGAAATAAAAAATAGTGTATAATATATATATATATATATATATATATATATATATATATATATATATGTATTAGTTAAGGACAAAGAATGTCAGATTACGAATACGAGATTAGGTTTGGAGAGTGTGGAGCAGCTTTAAAAAGCACTGTTAGTTAATAACATTTTATCTGTGGTCAAATGGTTAGCGGTGAAACTGTGCTAGTAAAATGGTCTGACATATTGACAGATATTAAGATATGTGAAGGTAGAGCAATTACTTTCCAGTTGTTATGGACGTCTCTAAATGTGGAAATTAAAGTTTAATCTTCTCGTTGAAAAACATTCACATTTCTATCGCCATTTTTAGGCAAGGATTGTAATAAAATCATTAAGAAGGGTGAACTTTTTAAAAGTTGAAGCAGTCAGGTTTCGATTTGATCTTGCGTTGGAATTTGACCAAAATAGTCTATCTCGTCGTGCAACATGAGGTTTAAATTGTAGCTTTCTGTCTTTTTTTTCTGTAACAAACATTTATCAACATTACTTCTCTTTGTTTAAAAAAAATTTTTTTTTTTTTTTTTTTTTTCGTTTTTTTTTTTTTTTTTACAGATTCAAAGGTAACCACAACATTTGGTACCACAGGCACGTTAATTGCGACCTTATCGACAACACCACAAGCAACAAACCCTTGTGTGAACAGTCTATGCAAGCAGGGATCAACGTGCGAGGTGACATCACCCTCGACGTTTGTCTGTCGCTGTAAGCCTTTCATTACAGGCACTCTGTGTGAAACAGGTACTATTAATCAACTCCAGTCAAACGTTTACGGATAGTAATTTAGGTGCATCTCTAGGGTTATGTTGTTTTCTTTGTAATGTGTGGGTTTTGAAAGTTATTATTTGATGGTAGTAGTCTGTGTTACTTAGCCCTGAATCTTTATTGGCCGATCTCACTAGATTATGCAGAAAAGGATTGATTATGGTTTCTCATGACAATAT
>JAWDGP010004473.1:405000-432500 GCA_033675545.1 Elysia crispata
AACTCCATTACCCTCTACAATAACTTCACTACCTACTACAACAGCTCGTCCACTCACTACAAAATTTCCACGACTCACCACAACAACTCGAGCACCTACTTCAACATCTCAATTTACCACTACAACAACAACAAAACTCACATCAAAAGCTCGACCATCCTCTACAACACCCCAACTTCCCACTACAACAGTGGCACCACCAAATACAACAGCTCTACCACCCATGACAACAGCTTCACCACCCTCATCAACAACAACTCGACCATCCACTACAACGGTTCGATCAACAGCTAGAAAAGCCCCACTGCCCACTACAACTCCACTATCCAATACAACAGTTCGATCAACCACTCAAAAAATTCCAATAACGACTACATCAGCTTAAGTACCAAGAACACTTGCTTCTTTACCAACTACAAGAGTAAGAGTACCATCAGCCAATACAACAGCTCCATTACCCAATTCAATAGCTTCACTAACCAGTACAACCGATGGACCATCTACTACATCGACTCCTCTAATCACAACAACAGATCGAACACTCACTGCAACAGCTCCGCTACTCACTACAACCGATCGACCAGCCACTACAACAGCTCCACCACCCACTACAAAAGTTCCTCTACTCACTACAACTCCACTATCCATTACAACAGTTCGATCAACCATTACAAAAGCTCCAATACCGACTACATCAGCTCCACTAATAAGAACATCAGCTCCTCTACCCGTTACATTAGCTTCACTATCAAATACAACCGTTCGAACACCCACTACACCAGCTCTACTACCCACTACAACAGATCGACCACCCACAACACCAGCTACACTACCCGCTACAACAGCTCTGCAACCCATAACACCAGCTCCACTACCCACTACAACAGATCGACCTCCCACTTCACCAGCTCATTTTCCCTCTACAACAGCTCCGCAACCCAAAACAACGTCTCCAATACCCTCGACAACAACCCCATTACCCGCTACAACAGCTCTGCAACCCAAAACAACGTCTCCAATACCCTCGACAACAACCCCATTACCCACTACAACAGCTCATTTTCCCACTACAACAGTTCCACCACCTTCTACAACAGCTTCACCAATCACTACGACAGCTCCACCAACCATTACAACAGCTCCTCCGACCTCTACAACAGCTCCACCAGCTACTACAACTCCACTATCCACTGCAACAGTTCGATCAACCACTACAAAAAGTCCAATACTGACTACATCATCTCCACTACCAAGAACACCAGCTCCTCTACCCATTACATTAGCTTCATTATTAAATACAACCGTTCGAACACCCACTCCACCAGCTCTACTACCCACTACAACAGATCGACCACCCGCAACACTACCCGCTACAACAGCTCTGCAACCCAAAACAACGTATCCAATACCCTCGACAACAACCCCATTACCCACAACAACAGCTCGTTTTCCCACTACGACAGCTCCACCAGCCACTACAACAGCTCCACCAACCACTACAGCAGCTCAACTAACCATTACTACAGCTCGTCCGACCTCTACAGCAGCTCCACCGACCACTACAATAGCTCCACCAACTACTACAACAGCTGCACCAACCATTACAACAGCTCCTCCGACCACTGCAACAGCTCGACCAACAATTACAACCGTTCCACCGACCATTACATCAGCTCCACCACCCACTACAACAGCTCCACCAACCACTACAACAGCTCAACCAACCATTACAACAGCTCGTCCGACCTCTACAGCAGCTCCACCGACCACTACAATAGCTCCACCAACTACTACAACAGCTGCACCAACCATTACAACAGCTCAACCACCTACTATTACAGCTCCACCAGATACTACAACAGTTCCACCAAACGTTACGAAAGCTCCACCACCTACTACAACAGTTCCATCAACCACTACAACAGATCCGCAACAAAAAAATATTCCAATACCCTCGACAACAGCTCCATTACCCACTACCCAAGCTCCACTTCCCACTTCAACAGCTCCATTATCCACTTCAACAGCCTCACCAATCTTTACAACATATAAACTACCTACTACAACAGATCCACCACCTACAACAACAGCTCCAACACCCACTAAAACAGCTCTACTATCCACTACAACAGCTCCACTACGCACTACATCACCTCCACTACCTACTACAACAGCTGCACTACCAAGTACACCAGCTCCCCTACCCACGACAACAACTCCATTACGCAACTCAACAGCTCGGCCACCCTCAACAACACCACAACTAATCACTGCAATAGCTCCACCACCCGCTATATCAGCACCACCACCCATTACATCTCAACAACCGTGGACGACTATCCGATTACTTACTACACCAGTTCCACTACCCAGAAAGACAGCTCTACTACCCACTACAAAAACTCCATTATCCACTACAATAATTTCACGCCCTATTACAACAGATCGATTACTCACTACAAAAGCTCCACTACTCACTACCATACTTCCACTACTCACCACAAGAACTCGACCACCGACTTCAACATTTCCACTTACCACTACAACAACAACAACAACAGCAACAACAACAACAACAACAACAACAACAACAACAAAACTCACCTCAAAATATCGACCATCCTCTACAACAGCTCAACTTCCCACTACAACAGTGGCACCATCAACTACATCAGCTCCACCACCTACTAAAAAGCTCCACTACCCACTTCAACTCCACTATCCAATACAACAGTTCGACCACCCACTACAAAAGTTCCAATATCGACTGCATCAGCTCAATTACTAAGAACACCAGCTCCTTTACCCACTATAAGACTACCATTAGCCACTACAACAGCTCTATTACCAGCTCCAACAGCTTCACTACGCAGTACAACAGCTCCATTACCCACTACAATAACTTCACTTCCTACTACAACAGCTCGACAACTCACTACAAAAGCTCTAAAACTCACTACAACAGCTCCACTACTCACCACAAAAACTCGACTATCCACTTCAACATCTCCACTTCCCAGTACAACTGCTTCCCCACCAACAACAACAACTCCACTATCAACAGCAACAGTTCGATCAACCACTGCAAAAGATCCAATACCGACTACCTCAGCTCAACTACCAAGAACACCAGCTACTCCACACACTATAAGAGTGCCTTTAACCACTCCAACAGCTTCACTACCCAGTAGAACCGATCGAACATCCACGAAACCAGCCCCACTAACCCCAACAACAGCTCGACCACCCACAACAACAGCTCAACTACCACTACAACAGCTCCACTATCCACTACAACGGATCCTCCACCCACTTCAAAAGCTCCACTTCCCATAACAACAGATCCATTACCCACTTCAACAGCATCTCCACTACCATCAACAACAGTCCCACTATCAACTACACCAGCACCACTAGCCACTATAACAAAACGACCATCCTTTTCAACACCTCCATTACCCATTACAACAGCTCCATCACACATTACAATAGCTCAACTACCCACAACAACTCGACCACCCTCAATAACAGCTCAACTAACAACTACAACAATTGCACCGCCCACTACAACAGACCGACTACCCACTACAACTGCTCTTTTATCCTCTACAACTGTTCCTCAACCCTCTACAACAGCCCAACTGCCCACAACATCTCAACTACCGTTGACAACCGCCCCAATACCCACTACACCAGCTTCATTACCCAGTACAACATCTCCATTACTCTCTACAACAACTGAACTACCCACTACAACAGTTCCATCACCCACTGCAACATCTCCACTACCGACTACAACAGCTCGACCATCCACTACAACAATTGCACCACACATTACGACAGCTCCACAACCCTCAACAACACCTCAACTACCTACTACAACAGTTGCACCATCCACTACAACATCTCCACTAACCTCGACAACAGCCCCACCACCCACTACTGTCACAAACCCACTTACCTTCACAGCTCCACAAACTATAACCTTAAGCCCATTTACCACGGTCCTAGTTCCACCTCTTACAACCACTCCCCAACCCATAACTACCGACTCACTAGCCTCGCATATAAATCCACCTACTACCACCACAGACAGATTCACCAACACAGTTTCATTTTCTACCGTTGAGGAACTAACCACTACTAAAATGCATTTAATTACTACAACTGTTCCACAAACCACCACCACTGTGCCACGGATCACTGCTACAGCTCCACCGATTTCTACAAATCTACCTACCACCCCCACAGTTCCATTTACCACTACAGCAGTTCCACTAACTACCACCACTGTTTCTCCAAACAAAACCACAGATATTCTAACTGCTACAAAAGACCTAACAAAAAACCACAGCAGCTCCTCTAACTAATAACACAGTTCAACAACCCACCTCTCTAAATCCATTTATTACCACTATAGTCCAATTAGCAACCACCACATTTTCACCAATATCTATTAATAAAGTCCCACTAATCACGAATGAAGCTCCACCAACAACTCCAGTCCCAAATACCAGCACAAGATACCTACCAATCGTCAATACGGTTCCCCAAACCACTGTCCCAGATCCACTAACCCCTTCCGCTTTTCCATTTACCATCACCACATTTTCACCAACCATTTCTACAGCTCCTCTAGGCACCACCAAACGTTCACCAACAACCAAAAGTTCACAGCCGACTTCTACAGTTCTAGCAACTACGACTAAAGTACCAAAATCTATTATCGCAGTGCCATCTATTAGCACCACAAATGCATTTACAACTACCATAGTGCCACAAAGCACCATCATAATTCCACACAGCATCACGACAGCTGCATCAACCACCAGTGAAGATACATTAACAACGACCAAAAGCCAGTCCACTACAAGACCAAACTCACAAACCATCTTTACACTTCCACCCACCAGCCCAACAGTCTCACTTTCAACAATACCAATCACCGCGACGAAAGAACCATCCACTTTTAAAACAAATTTAAGAGCAACTACAATCTCATCTACTAAAACAGCAGTTTCAACCACCGTTGCTGTTTTGAATGTGGTGACAACAGTTCCTCCAACAACCATCTACTTCTACAACGACATGGCCTACAACTACAATGCCATCAACAAAACTGCCACCCACAATACCGGATCTCATCTGTTAAAACTACAGTCCCAACTGCTGTCTCAATAAAAATTCCGCTTTCTACTAATCCGACCCATGCCACTTTCAGCACAGCATTACCAGCTAGCCCTAGAGCACCGCGTAATGCAGTCACAGCCACATCGACTTCACACACATCTTCAACCGTAACCACTAAAGACTGACCCAGAACAACAGTCCCATCAACAACTAGTGCTCCAACTACTATTATTCCAGTACAGTATGATACAGCAACAGTTCTATCTAGCACAACCGCAATCCTGCCCGCTGCAATCACTGCGTCTCCTACCACCACAACAATTCCTTCCACGTCAACCACTATCCCACTCACTACATTAGTTCCTCCTACTTCCACCAATTCACTCTCTATCAAGACTGCCGCCTCTGCTACAATCCTGCCTACCACTGCCAGGGTCACAACTACTGGCCAATCCACTTTAACTAAAACTTCATCCATCAACACAGAAACAAATCCTATTTCAACCACAGAACCGCTTATTGCAACTACAGAGATCCCCATTGCCAATATAACAGCTGCACCAACTACAGTACTGCCCTCTAGGTCCAATTCCATGGCTCATTCAGTTTTAACCACAAAACCATCTGTTGTGACAACAGCCCAATTCTCGAAAGCATCACTATCAAATAAACTTTTTTTCAACAAACGAGGCAATGGTGTAGAGCCTTCACAGCTGAGTGGGTCTGGAGATTCAAGTGTTGTGCCCATAGCCGTTGGTTTAGCAGTTGCCGTACTTTTGGTAGTAGTAGGTGGTGATGCACTTGCTGTTTATCTCTTCCGCAAGTAAGTCATCTTCGTCTTTTAGTATCATTTTGCTATTTAACCCGAGCATAATGTTGAGGGTTGCGCGTTTTTTAACCAGTTAGTAACATGTAAGAATGAGTTTAAAAGAAAAGGATAACTTTCCTCTAAATCATGACGTGCACCTTGGAGAATGATCTTAGAATGATACCATGTTTAGAGGAGGTAAAAAAATAATCGATTGATTTATATCGGAAGAAAAAGACATGATGTTCCTAAACTATACTTCGTCACTGTTGTCGCTCAACATCATAAATATATCCTTAGTCAGTTAGAGTGTTAAAAAGCATTAACGATTTCAGGCAGTTGCTCTTATTGAGATCTATAATTATGATTTGAGGAAAAAAAATCATAACTAGATCTGACAGCTGAAGCTGCTAAGAGATCATAACTCTACTGCCTTGCTTCCACTGTTCTCAGATTGTTTAGAACCATAATTTTATAGGATATCATCACTATTTTACCTATCACAATCTATTTCGTGTAATGTATAGTTAAAATTGTCTTAGAAATATTTTTAATAGTCTTTAAGACCATTTTCACTAATGATATACCTGTATTATTATTATTATGAGACTAAGTTTAAGACCGTTTCAGAGATATCTTCCCTATTTGGTTGTATTTGCCAAGTTTTCTCAGATGTCCCACTCTGAAAAAATGTAAACACGACAGAATTGTAGCTTGGCTATGGTACAAAAATCATGGTATTATGTCTTAATCTCTCTCTCTCTCTCTCTCTCTCTCTCTCTCTCTCTCTCTCTCTCTCTCTCTCTCTCTCTCTCTCTCTCTCTCTCTCTCTCTCTCTCTCTCTCTCTCTCTCTCTCTCTCTTTCTCTAACTCTCTCTCTCTCTTTCTCTCTATATCAATCTATCTATCTATCTACCTATTTATCTCTCTTGTACTTTACATGCGAAATACCTGTACAAATCTATTATAAATTAGTTTCCTTGCATACTATTTGTTTTACGCAGAAGGAAAAAGAAGGAGCAGAAGGAAGAAGATCCTGACAACAAACCTCAACCGAAAAGCTGCTGTCCTCCCATCACGACTGACCGATGGGGCATCGCCAAGGTCAACAGCAGCACTTAAGCCTACCGAAAGCACTGGAACCAGCAACAAAAGTACCTCCGGACAGATGAAACTACCAAATACAGACCTTCAAAATGGTTCAAAGTTGCACATAGCACATGAAAATGAACTGGAATCACAAATAAAACGTAAACGTGATTCACAGCCCAGATTAGCTCCTGAAATTGGATCGGATTCGTTAATAAAGCTTTCTACCAGTACTAAATTTAAGTCACAAGTGGGTCACAAGGATGGTCCAGATGCGCAAATAGCTCATAGGGATCCACGGAAAATATCCGATTCTGAACCTCAATTGAAAGCTATCAGCCGATTGAGGGCACCCGTAACATCAAAGACAGGATCAGAACCACAACCAGCGCATAAAAATTGTATGCAGGATCATCTGCAAAAGGATCAAAAGAAAGTTAATTCCAACTTGGAGTCACATATAGCACTTAAAGTTGAATCGGACACACCACTTCAAAAGGATTCTAATCCGAATAAAGAACAAAAGTTTCAAATAAAATCCGCTGGCCTGTTAAATTTGTCGACATCACGACCAGGGCAAAAAAGTACAGATCCAAAGAATTTATCGAAGAATCAAATAAAACCCACCGTACAAGCGGACTCCCGCCTGAGCTCTAAGAATAGATCAGTCTCACAACCAGCGCAGAAGGGAGATACATCCAAAGATGTATCGAAGACTCAAATAAAACAAACAACACAAGTGAAGCCCCATATTGTGCATAAGAATGGATCAGATTCGCACCCAAAACTCAAGTAAATCAAACAACACAAGTGAAGCCACATATTGTGCATAAGAACGGATCAGATTCGCACCCAAAACTCAAGTAAATCAAACAACACAAGTGAAGCCACATATTGTGCATAAGAATGGATCAGATTCGCACCCAAAGACTCAAATAAAACAAACAACACAAGTGAAGCCACATATTGCGCATAAGAACGGATCAGATTCGCAACCAAAGACTCAAATAAATCAAACAACACAAGTGAAGCCACATATTGTGCATAAGAATGGATCAGATTCGCACCCAAAGACTCAAA
This sequence comes from Elysia crispata, assembly GCA_033675545.1. NCBI lineage: Eukaryota > Metazoa > Mollusca > Gastropoda > Plakobranchidae > Elysia > Elysia crispata. The sequence goes on from JAWDGP010004473.1 coordinate 413,108, forward strand.
TAAAACAAACAACACAAGTGAAGCCACATATTGCGCATAAGAACGGATCAGATTCGCAACCAAAGACTCAAATAAATCAAACAACACAAGTGAAGCCACATATTGTGCATAAGAATGGATCAGATTCGCACCCAAAGACTCAAATAAAACAAACAACACAAGTGAAGCCACATATTGCGCATAAGAATGGATCAGATTCGCACCCAAAGACTCAAATAAAACAAACAACACAAGTGAAGCCACATATTGTGCATAAGAATGGATCAGATTCGCACCCAAAGACTCAAATAAAACAAACAACACAAGTGAAGCCACATATTGCGCATAAGAATGGATCAGATTCGTACCCAAAGACTCAAATAAAACAAACAACACAAGTGAAGCCACATATTGCGCATAAGAATGGATCAGATTCGCACCCAAAGACACAAGTAAATCAAACAACACAAGTGAAGCCACATATTGTGCATAAGAATGGATCAGATTCGCACCCAAAGACTCAAGTAAATCAAACAACACAAGTGAAGCCACATATTATGCATAAGAATGGATTAGATTCGCACCCAAAGACTCAAGTAAATCAAACAACACAAGTGAAGCCACATATTGCGCATAAGAATGGATCAGATTCGCACCCAAAGACTCAAGTAAATCAAACAACACAAGTGAAGCCACATATTGTGCATAAGAATGGATCAGATTCGCACCCAAAGACTCAAATAAAACAAACAACACAAGTGAAGCCACATATTGTGCATAAGAATGGATCAGATTCGCACCCAAAGACTCAAATAAAACAAACAACACAAGTGAAGCCACATATTGCGCATAAGAATGGATCAGATTCGCACCCAAAGACTCAAGTAAATCAAACAACACAAGTGAAGCCACATATTGCGCATAAGAATGGATTAGATTCGCACCCAAAACTCAAATATAAGTCACTGCATAACTGGAGTCATCTATAACACTTACGAGTGGATCAGATTCTTAATGTGTAATATACATAAGGCGACTGCAACAGGATAATGGATCCTAAACTTAGATAATACCCACTGTATTTTAGAATCGAGAATATTACTTGAAAAACTGGTCAGACTCCCAATCAGTACTTAAGGGGGCTTCATAAATTTTGATAATTGGACTAGTCTTTAAAAAGCTTTGATAAATCATTCTAAAGAATTCGATTTACCCCTTACACCCAAATGATGGATGCGATATGCAGTTAACTTCTAATAAGAGTAAGAGCAAGCCAGGAATGAAATTCGAATTTTAGATATATATGATTTGCAACTAAAAATGGTTTGCAATATGCTAATGAGTCAAACTCAGTTCAGAATAAAAGAGTGTAACTGCTAGCGTGTAAGAATGTTTCAAAGGTGTTTAAATGTTGAGCTCTACCTCAATTTAAGTATAGCAGTGTTTCAATTCAAAGAAGGCAATCCGCTTTAGAGGACCACTGGTACAAGTTAATCAATAGGTGGAACAGATGCTATATCAACACCAAAAGCGTATGAAATCCAAGAATTAGAGTCATGTCTAGGTGATGTGATATACGGTTGAATATAAGAAGTTTAACGGGCCACATTAGATTTGAACAAAATTTGCCTCACAACTTACAATGGTCCTTGGAGTGTACCATACCCAGCAGTCAATTTCAGCTTTGGAGTTTACAAGGTTCATGCCACAGGCAATATTGATCAAAGCAAACCAATTCTCTTTCAAGCATTTCTTGACAAGGTCAAATCAGGCTGATTCAATGTGCAAATTTTTGTATTGCTCAAATTACTGAACTTTTAAAGTTTGTAAAGATTTACATGCTTTTATGTGAAATAAATTCCTGCCATTTGAATGTTTTAATGAATTTAGTTTCGACAGGCAAATTCTATGTTGCCACAATTTTGTAAACACTGAAACAAAAAAGATTGCTGATTACTATTATGGATTTATATATTTTACTTTCATGGTCAGTCTGAGGGCAGACAGGCGAAAAGAGAGAGGGAGTCAAAGAGACAAAGAGGAAGAGAGAGAGAGAGAGAGAGAGAGAGAGAGAGAGAGAGAGAGAGAGAGAGAGAGAGAGAGAGAGAGAGAGAGAGAGAGAGTAGGAGAAACTGGGTGAAAATGATAGACATGCTCTGTGGTAAACAAGGAAAGAAACGAAGTTTTAACTTTAAATTAAAAGAAAAAGGACGAAAATAGAATTACAGAAAAAAGTTGCCATTTCATAATTTGAACTTATGAGACAGTAATAGTGTCAAATAGCGACACAATGATCGATTGTGTATTACAAGCAACAATTTAAGTGTACACTTGTGCAGTTCAATGTTGTTTTATTGCTCTTTCACCATCCACAATAGGGATAATTGTTAACTGATTTAACATTGAAGATTTTTGTGAAGACTTAAAGAGATTTAAGACTTAAATGGACAAGTGAAACATGGGGGCTCACTATGAAGAAAAATCATGGCAAAATTTAGACCTTGCTGTTCTGTGAATATCACAGAAAAAAGTAGAAAGCTAATGGAGTCTAGTCCTTTTCATGGTCAGGGGCACTGAAATGCAATGGGTGGAACGAACCTTTGGAATTTAAGTAAAATCTCTTAAAATTATTTTAAATTTTATCTATAGTCTAACACATTCTTTACATAACATCGCTAATGGTTGATTAAATTTGATCTTGCATCCTCCCTAGACAATTGACATTTTAGGACTGTATGTGATGAATGTAACGAGGGAATGCCACTGCTTAATTTCAGTCTCAGGGGCAACAATTTTAAGTCAATAAGTGCATTGTCCTGGTAACCTTTACAGTCACACAGACTAAAAGGTTGCATTCAAGCTTTAGGATAGAGTCGGTTAATGAATTCAGCCACACCATCAAATTTGAATCAGGGTCCTCCTCATTAACAGCTCAGTGTACCAACTACGATCAAATAATTATAAAATAATAGTATCTGTCGTTCATAATATAACTTATGAGATTTAAAAGAATGGATTTGTGAATATGGGTTCAGGTTACATATGGTATATGTTAAAAATGTGTTGATAATTGGATCTATAATTATCTATTCATCAGTCATTCTATTTAACTGTCTACTTATTCATTTACCCTTAATGTGTGGGCTTCCCCTTAAAAATGTGAAAATGGCCGCAAATCATAACCTGTTGCACCATTTTCCATTCTGTAAACAGTCTTCGCCAGCTTCGTCAATGATCCATTAAATTCTGAACAAATAGTTCCATTGATGAAATGTGGCAAAAGAAAGATAACTATCCATATTCAAAACTGTTTCGTTCAAATTCTAAGTCAGAGATACGAGCTATGATCAGTTGTACCGACTGCATTCTAAAGGCAACTCCTTGATAAAAACTCATACCAAACTTGTTTCCATTTATAGTAAGAATGTCATGAGCAAAATAACTAGTATATACCAATATATCAGTTGGTTGGAAGACAGGGCAGTCAGATCTTGTTCATGTGCAGCGCAGTAGCCGTCCCAAGTCTGCCCTCACAGAGAAAAACTGTGCTCACTCCAATCATTTGATTTGTGAAGACAGGTGATTATAAGATTTAGTGAATGATCTTGATCTTCAGAAAACTATAAAGAACTGGAAAGTTCGTCATATTGAATGCCCAAACAACTGGCAGATGATCACAAAGTCACACCACAAAACTTAAAGTGGACATACTGAGGGAGACCATATATTGGATTTTGTATACTGTTAGATATTGTCAAACATTGAACAGACTGAGGGAGGCCATATATTGGATTTTGTATACTGTTAGATATTGTCAAACATTGAACAGACTGAGGGAGGCCATATATTGGATTTTGTATACTGTTAGATATTGTCAAACATTGAACAGACTGAGGGAGGCCATATATTGGATTTTGTATACTGTTAGATATTGTCAAACATTGAACAGACTGAGGGAGGCCATATATTGGATTTTGTATACTGTTAGATATTGTCAAACATTGAACAGACTGAGGGAGGCTACCATATGTAGGTTTTTTTTACTGTATAATCACACAAAGCTAAGGAGAATGCATATATGAGTTCACAGGAAATAACTATAAATAAAGACGTTTGCTGCCTTTACTGATCAGGATTATTTTTTGCCACTAAATACAGTATAATTCTTTAGAAGTCAAAGTATTATATTAAGCTTGTGTTTTTTTGTTTTTCTTTTCTTTTCAATTTTATTGCACTTTATAATGTGTTGGATTTTTTTTATTAACCCCCCGCCCCTTTGCTTGACTATAAAGGAGGAATAATCAATGACTGGAACCTGCAAATTCCTTCACATTATAAAAGAGAGAAGAGGGGTTTAGATCCAACACTTGCAACTACACACTCCCAAACACCTTGTCAAGTTCAGAATTAGTTTTACCTGCTGGGCGTGCAATCCCTATTTTATTGCCAACCTACATTCATGCACAGGAAGGCCACAAGGACAAACAATTTCAGTGTTTACATCATTTCCTTAACCTTCCTACATACTTTTGCTTGCCATTGTAAAAAAGTAAAGATGAATCAATTTGGTAATGTCTCTTTGAAGTTCCATTTCAATAATTCCTACAGGGCAATTGGAGCCGAGATGTGACTTGGAGGCTGTTTTAACGTAAAGGTCAATTTCCTCATACATGTACTTGCTTGAACAAAACATGCTCTTAAGCACTTTAATGTTTGTGAAGCCATTTTGGTATACTCTAGTATGAATTATGTCCTTTCATTGTATGTAGGCAACAGATTATGTATGAATGGTAAATATGTGATGAAAAAATGAATGCAACACACTTAATTTTATCTTTTACACTAAAAATTATTCATCTACCTCAAAGACTATCATAATTGAGCTCAACAATAATTATAAAGAGTTCTGCGAGTTTTTCTTTCCTAGGGGAATTCCTGCCGTTGCCATTACAATCATATAGTCTGTTTCTCTTTACATCAAACCAAGTTCATTCAAAATCTTCCTGGATATTTCTTCAAGAGCAATGGAGATCGCTCTAAAAGATTTTTGTTTTCTAATTACTAATTTCATATACATTTCTGATATTCTATGTCAGTTAAATGCCCATGCATGATTAGGTTGTTCTGTTACACTATTCTGTACTATAGATTTAAGAACTGACATACACGATTTTAATAATTTAGAACTATTTATCATACACATTAAGTAGGTAGCAAAAATAATTTATTATTTTACATTTGATAGTGCATAAATAACTTCATAGTTGTACACATTGGTAACAAATGCCTGATTAAACATAACAGTGGATCGGCCTTAATGTTGGTTTGCTCTCCGATCTCAATCAGAATTTTCAGCTTGTAATAACCTTTACTCGGATCGGCTGAAAAGAAGAAAAGGCAACAAAAGTGAATTAAAAAACACAGCAAAACTACTGAATTAATTAGCAGTACATAAATATAGATATTTCATACTACCAGAAAAGATAATGGATTTCTGGTGGCAATTCCGTCTCTATTTGGATTCTACTATTTTCATCTACTTTCTAACTGGGGAAAATAAACATAAGAAGGAATAAAAAAAAAAACGATTGAAAATTTTTATAGGTGCCAACGTGTACCTCAAACTACTGGATTTAGCAAAAGCAAAGAGGAAAAAAAAAATGCATGCTTCTATTTTTTTTATTTTTGCGGGGGGGGAAGGTTGAATGGATTTCATTATTTGATTATGAATTTGACATTGAACGACAGCAGTTATTACTCTTGAAGTCTTAGTGACAGATACAAAAATATAACCTTAAGCATTGAAATTGAAAGTATATGTACTGAAAGCCATTTGAAATTTAAACCAAGAAATTGTTGCCGTATTGAATTTTAAAGGTTAAAATAAGATTTTTAAACAATATTTAACTACCATCTAAACGAAGAGAAATAATTATTAGTGTATATTTCTCATAATTGAAAGAACTTTCTTAGTCCTTTCTTTACACATACTGTTTACTGAGACAAAAGATGAGCACTCCCCTTATATTGGTCAGCTTTAATCTCCTATTGAATACATGTAGTTTTTAGAACAATGAAGAATTGTTGCTTTAGTTTGTTTTAGTTTTTTCTTTTCACTTTGTTCAAGCATTAAGATGCCATCTATGCTGTCAAAACATTCCTCTCTTTTTTAACGTTCACATTTTTTTATCTTTATTTTCTCAAATTTCTCATGGTCATTTGGATATAAAACAATTCTGTGATAAAAACTGTATAAACATATCTCAGATTTAGAGAACTGCATAGCTTTGAATGGAATGAATATAATCAATTACCAAAGTCATATCATGGAAAATTTTATTTCAGCTTTATTTTTAATAATATAAGTCCTACATGCGTCGCTAAAACAATAAAAAAAAATCCTAACTTTGCTGTCAATTAACCTTTATTTAAAATGGAAGGTATTGTTGGTTTGAGTGAGAAATCATCAAAATTTTATTTCAGCTTTATTTTTAATAATATAAGTCCTACATGCGTCGCTAAAACAATAAAAAAAATCCTAACTTTGCTGTCAATTAACCTTTATTTAAAATGGAAGGTATTGTTGGTTTGAGTGAGAAATCATCAAATATGAGTGACAGTCCAAATACAGTAAAAATAAACATATCATAATTGTAAGATTCATTGTAAGTTACATCTGGATATATTTCTGAAGTTTTCCTTGCAATTGCATGATAGCCAAAATTCTATATGAGGTATCATGTTACTTTTTCTCACAAAAGAAAAAAATGAGAACAAAGAAGTATAATGCATTAACTCTTTTAGAAGAAAGACACATTGTCACATCTGTAGTAATTGCACTCAAAAAAGCATTTACAGAGTTGATATGATGGATCTTACATGACTGCAAAGAGGACACTCTCCAAACATTGTGTTAAAACTTTGGCGTGATGACAAACTTCGCAGCCACTGGAAATAAGCAGTGAAAAATATAATATTTGGAATATTTTTGTTTTCATTTTACATATCCAGGATTTAGAAGAAAGTAACTGATAATACAATATAGCTTGTCCCAGTAATATTTTATGGCAAAATTCCATATTTTAGGTCATGCACAGAAGCACTATGTTTGACATTCAGAACAAAGAAAGAGTAGGAGCTGATGGTAATTACCAGGTTAGAGTGTTTATTCATTACAATTGGCAGAAAAGAAATGATATTCTAAATTGGGGTCGAATTTGACGCCTTAGCAATCATGAGATTCAACTTAAAAAATTTTAATCAAATCAGAAATTCAAAAACACTGATTATACAACAGCATACAGGCCTTATTAAAGTTTTTGTATCCTGCCCACTTTTCAATGAAATTCTTAAACAACATAGGTTTTTTTTTTTCTTTTTTTGTGTGATAATATAATTCTATGTCTGCCAAGTTTTGCAAATACATTATGGGACACATTAGCAATGAATAGAAACTTTACCTCATATAAACAGGTTCTGTGGAAAGGTTGTCCACACCGTTTCTCTTCACACACAACATCTGGCACTTCTTCATCCAAAAGGTTACAGTAACAGATACCACAGCTGATACTTAGCTCCTGAAAGTTGAAAGTGAAAGAAAGCAATGGAACATCTGGTTGGTTAGGATTTTATAATGAAAAACATGTCCATCATTGTCAAAACATTTTCTCCTTCTTTTCTTTTGATACCGGGAGTCCTCATGATCTATTACAATGGCAACCCTTGTTTGTATAAACCCTTTCAGAAAAATCTGCTCCCCATAAGATTTCATTTTATTAAGTACTGAGAGCTTCTACCTCATAACATCACGAGCAGAGTATGTAATATTTACTGCCTATGTAAGTTATGATAAGACCATATGATTAAAACTAAAATTAAGACAAGAGAAAAAAAATAGAAATGGTTCTTTTCATAACACAATGCCCTGTCATATCAAGAGTAAAAAAGGCAACCTTCCTTCTTTTCTGATTTGATCAATTTGTCTGAGTCAAAAAATTTACTAAGATTGCTCTCAAGTCTCATACCTCTTTGCTAGTGCTGGTGGGACTTGGGAAGTCAATGTCAAGAACTTCTTCCAGATTTTTTAATAAGGATCTGTCAACATCCCTGTTGTAATGAAAGCAACAAAAACTTCCTTAAAGCTGTTTTAAACTTCATTAACAGTTTTAGGAATACTTAATCAATTTAAATTCTTTGATAAGATTATGATTTTTGTGCCCATAAGAATTGGACTATTTTACTTAAAAATATGACCTGCTCTCTCTATATCTGCTATATGATATAATAACTAGTAATTAAAAATTACTAATTTTCAACCGTCTTATACAGAACAGAAACTAACTCTGATATCTGGAGGAAATTATTGTGTAAGTTCATGCCATACAAAGGTAGTTGAAAAGTTCAGTTGATCAGTTCAACCCTCTGCAACACAGATTAAGAAAACAAAAACAAAAAAACCCTTAAGACGACCATAAAGACGTAATAATATCATTGATCTTGTTTTTTTTTCAGTCAGTGAACATTTAGAGCCACAATTTCTTTTTTGCTGAAGTGTCCTGACCCAATGTGATAATGGGTTAGACCTAAAAGACTTTTCATTGCTTCTTTTGCCTCTCAGAAAATATTGCTTGGAAGTTTCTGCTCCATGGGTTATCTGCCTATAATTTTCAAGTTATAACTCAGGCATACCCCACTTTTGCTTTTCCCTCCAGCAGTTCAAATGAGCCAAAAATATAAAAGACAATTTAGAATGGGTTTCTAAAGAGGCTTAGGTTGGTTTACAATCTATTTCATGGGCTCCTTAAGATCATGAAACAAATATAGCCACTTCAATAGAATATTGTGCAATTGAGAGAAGTTTGTTGCTGGGGTAACAATTTTAATGGTTTCTGGCTTTCAAAGTTTCATAAATAAAAATCTTGTACAGGCTCTATTGAAGTTAAAATTAAGTGATATGAGGACATTCATTAGCTCTCATCACAATTGGACTAAATATTTTCATCATCACTGTAAATGGCAAAAAGCTATTAAAAATCTAACAAGCATTTTAAAAGTTGAATATAAGAAATGTCCAAGACATATAAATAAATAAAGGAATGAATGAATTACAAAGCTTAACAATTATTTTAAGAAAGGACAACAGTCTTTCCCTCACTTAAACATACCTGAAATAAAAATATTAAGCTTCCATGACATGATGGACAAAAAACAACTAGTAGTAAAAAAAAAGCTTTCTATTTAGTCTTTGTACATATATGATTACTAGCAATGTACCATCTAGTCTGATAGAAATGAACTAACCATCTGTGAAGGTTGATGTTTAATTTCTCTCGCAAGTCTGCCACAGCTGTTGAACAAGTTTGGATAAAATGGATAGATTAAATTTGATTTAAAACTATGAAAAAGTTTTGGATTGAAGTGAAAGAAATTTTTCAAAATATTCAAAGAAAGTGGAGAGATAAAAAAATACACAAAGCAGAAAGACAGGCAAGCAATAGGGTTTTGCTAACTGATATTCTATAAATTAGGATTAGCAAGACTTTGTAGTCAGCACATTCTGTTAAAAAGAGAGTGTCTAAACTGGTTTAGCCACACATTATCCCATGGGTAAATGAGTTGCTACAAGATCTTATGACGGTGTGACGAAACTCTAAGGTGAAGATGTATGTATAAACTTATTTAAAGACATTGCCTAGCCCCAATACCATCAAAGTTAAAAATGAAAATAAAGTCTAGATTCAGATTCATAAATATCTTATCTATATATGATTAATTCATTTAAATTTACATCTGAAATTAATTTATGGGGGAATTCATCTTTTTCATTTTCTTATTTGTGACAGTATAAATGGCAGGCAGAAATGAGACTTTCTTTAAAAATGCCCATCCTTGCAATCAGTCATTCAATAGACATAGTGATATTGTATAAACAAGATATGAGAAAATTTGATGAAGAGAAGAGTTTGTAGCTGGAAAAATTCTCAAATAAAAACTTTTGAATCACCTGTTTGAAAAAAAATATGCAGAGCTCAAGCTCTTGTAGGTATAGCATACAACTGGAAATAAAACAGAGTCAGATATATCAAATATAACTGAAAACTAGTGGGCGTTAAGAAAAAAAAGCTGCAAGATAGTGGTCGCCTAACCTGAGTCAGCCCCAAGCAAACGACATTCTGGCAGTGTGTTTGGCTGTCTGCAATTAATCACCACATGTATAGAGATATTTGGGCCTGAAAGGGAAATAACAGGCAAGGAAATTAACAAAATTAAGTTATTCATATACAACATATATTCTTTTTGGTTTGATGAGAGGTCTTTCTTGTGTCTCTCAACATCATTATGTTTTGAGCAATTTGTTATATTGTGTGTATTGTAGAAGAAAATCTCAGATGTATTAGCTTGAGAGAAAAGTCTGGACGGATCACGAGAGCATTTTGACCATGAAAATATCCCACTTATTTCAAAGCAAACTCACAAGTTGCAGTGCCAGAGACAAAGAAATCCATAGCTTTAAATTCAAATGTTATCTTGGTATTTTAAAAAATACTTCACTTAACCTATATTCTTTCCTCTTCTTCACAAAGAATTTTTAATGAAAAGGTGGAAAAAATGATCATTATCCAACATAGCAAATTTTTTACCTGGTAAAGTAATGAATACCAAAAAATATTTTTTTTTACATTTTAGTCTATGTGCAAGGCCACATTAAGTTTTGATTTAATATTTTACAAAAAATTCACTTGAAAGCTCTGCCTATTTGTTGCTTAGACGTTGCATAATTCTATTGTTATTACGTTGAGGCATTGCATATCCACTTAGCTTGTCTAGGCATTTCTATTAATACAATACCCACACAGTACATCATAGAGGACAAAAAAGCTTCTGAACTGGATGAAAAAAGACGTTAAAAAAAAGAAAGCAAAAACTATGTGACAAACCTAGAGCGATTCGCCTGTGGTTAGCTGAGAAAGTAGGATGCTCAGGTTCCAGGATCCAGCAATTGTCATCAATTTCCTTCAGCATGTTCCAGAAATGTTGGTAACTACTGACTGCAGCTTCAAATTGTTGATACAGGTGTTTGAGTCCTGACTAGAAACAATCAAATTCAAAGTATCAGAAGTTGAGGTATTGATAGATCCACAACAAGAAAATCTGTGATATTATTAAGTACCCAAAAAATTAAGCTATAATCTGCTATTAAATTTTTCTGAAAATAATCAAACTTTGCATATCAGAGAGAATTTTTTTTTAGAGGACAGTGACTTTTACTGGAACTAAACATATGATGATCTGCTTTTATTAATATCCTCATCAAAATAATAAAAAAAAAAATTGACTCAAATTTAGAGTGTGATTATAACAATTTGTAACATTCAACTTGATAGACACTGAGTTTGTTTATTTTAACTTGTGTCGAGCACGCACTCCATGTCATTCTTACCTTCCCTGACCAATGGAAGTCTAACTTTTCTGGTAAATCCACAGAGCAAACAGGCTGAGAGGCCAGGTCCTGTTAAGAAAGAATGTAAATAAAATGGTAATTTTTCTACAGATCCAAAAATACTATGATGGGCTGTCAATAGAAACAAAAAACATCCCTGTTTTTCACAAATAGCTATTGCCTAATTCGTCTTGCTGTTAAATTTTTGGCTCTCTCAAGCCTAACATGGATATACTGACATTGATTGTGTATCTATTGAAAAAACATGATGCACATCCCTATACAGGCAACACAAATGCATTTTTTCCATTCCAGAAAAAGAAGTAAAAAATTTTTCACTAATGGATGAAATGTCATTGAAAATCACAGAAATAATATCACCCTCAATTCTTACATTCTTGAAATTTCTTTGCAAACAGTCTGAGTAGACATCTCTGCCCTATCCAAAGATGCTCTTTGTTCAGATACCCACTGCTTTCCCCTCTGTCTGTCTGTCTGTCTGCTGTCTGTCTGCTGCCTGTCTGTCTGTCTCTCTCTCTCTCTGTATATATATATATATATATATATCCTAATTTTATGCTACATTTATATTTAATCATTATGAGGGTATAGCTGAGTGAGATAGTTGATAATAATAGGTCTTTTCCCTGAGCTTTCAATATCTAATAACAAAATATCAACACACATATGTAATGTTGCAGACTAAGTTATATATTTTTTATGTAAATTATTCCAAAAGTTGGGCAGAATTGAAATGAAACATGAATGTGAAAATAATATTCAGTCAAAATTTACGAGTAAACATGAGGGGTTTTAGGATGGAGGGAAGCAATCCATTCTTCATATGGCATTGACTTACTTGTTTGTTAATAGACACTGCCATTATGTGTTGTCTCCCGCAATCATCTATCGTAGTTAGCTGAAGTTGAGACAAGTCACTGTTGACATTTTGGATTCTACAAATAAAAATTAAAAAAAAAATTTTTTTTGAAGAATGTACAAGTCTTATTTACAACATAAGTGACTGAAAAGAAGCTTTACATGGTATTAATGAAATAGGGAAATCATATTTTTTTGTGCTTGAATGTTTTTAAGTAGGCTATATATATTTCAAAGAGTCTTTTAGACTACTTATTCTTTAGTCTAGGTGTTCACTACCATATGCAGCTGGTCCCAAGCTTGGTAACTTTGTGATCTCACTGCACAGGGCCAGCTGACCTACATAAATCTTTTGAGTCATTTTTATTGTTAGAGATGTACAATGTGTACTTTCCTTTGCTGCATTGCTATAGTCAGGTTCATAAGGTGTGCACATTGATAGTTTTATTTATTTATTTTTTTTTTTTTTTGAAATTCATAGGCCTCATAGTCACAAAGTATATTTGAAGATTAATCTGGATCTATCACACAGCCTGGATCCAATTATCTCAGGCGTTTTAGAAGTACTATATAAGAAAAATTAAGTGAATAAATCAAAGAGAACTGCAAAATTTTGAATGCATTTTATTAATTTGTAAAGAGACAAAACTTGAGAGCAGATGCAGAAAAATTTTTTTTTTAAATTACATCATGTATTATTGGATTCCAAGTAACTTTCAAAAAGCACAATTAAGGATGACATCACAAAAGAGGACACAAATTTCAGAAATGCTATTGACACTGAGAGCAAGTATGGCCTAAACGTGTCGTCCTATGCATATCAAAATATTCTAAAAAATTATACTTCAAACAAACAAAATAAAATCAGGTCATAAAACAAATTTCATTTAAACAGAAACTTCTTTGATGATTTGCATTATTCAAGATCTTATCATTAATCTCCTCAGATATTATATACAAATATATATATATCAAATAAGTGATCAACTTTTTCCCTTCTAGATGTCAACTTTTTACTAGTAAAGTCATACCTTTGAGCAGAATGTTTTTACATTCATCTTTTAAAGATACAAAAAAAAAAATCCAATAAGATTCAGAGGAAATGTATACATAGTAAACAATTTCAACTTTTTGCACTGCAAACAGGTTTAGAAGAATCAAATGATTTCTATAGTGTATATCAAAAAAAAAACCTCATTGTTGATCCTTGTCATAGATTCTACAATTTCAATTTCAGGAAAGAGAAATAAATGATAGGATTAAAAAAAATATATTTTTTTTTAAAGATGGGCCAGATATGGAAAGGGTTTTTTTTTTTCAGCAAAGAAATACAAAAGCCATAATGGAAGTGACACATACCCTGGAAAGAGTGAGATTACTACATAGATAAGGTTCATTGTTTGCTATTCCCTAAGATTTTATGCAAAGGCTCAGTGTTCACCGGTATGAAAGCACTTAATCAGTTACTGCAGATTTCTATGAAGTTAAGAAACAAGATCCCACCTGTCCCAGCCTAGCTCCTGAATCTGTTGAAGTATTGGACCAGTGTCAAACCATTTGGACTGTTCCACAGAAGATTTTAAGGTTGTCTCCTAGAATAGAAAAAAAAACCATTTCTTTTTAATTCATAACGTATAACAATCTCTTTAATTTAATTCATTTTAAGAATAAAAAAATTACATTTATAAAAATGAATAGGCCTATATAGCATTACTGCAAAAAGAGTTCGAAAATCCAACTATAAGATCTCTAAGTACAATACAAAAATTTACAATTTATACAAATTGACATATTCACCAAAAACTAATCATTTATCTCTTGAGAGTTTATTTACCCCAAAGCTCCCCATTCTCTTTTTTCTTAAACAAAGTAAACAATATGAGACAAATCTCAATTAAAATTTAAAGTTGTTTTTTTTTTCAAAGAAACTTATTTAACTGAATAATTTAGCGATAAAAAAATCCCCAATACTTTTCCCTTTGACTATTTTAGGAAAGTTTTAAATCTGGTTTAACTTTGAGAAAAAAATACTTTCAACTCTCAAAGGCCTTAAGGAGACTAAGGTCTTCCTTACACATATTAGAATGAAATCCCTGAGAAATGACGTCATATCAACAGCATCTTTCAGCTTCTGAAAATAAAAAAAAAGAAGCAAGCATATCTTATAGCTCCCATTCCTTATGGATATTCTAAATAGACATTATTTTGATGGCCCTAAGACAATAGTAGCAACATTAATAATAGTAACAACAATAAAGAAGATCAGCAATATAGATTTACAAAAAAAAACAACAAACCCAATAAATATTCAAAAATTATGACTGTTGATGCTTTTACTTGTCTTACTCATGCTGCTGCTATACTTCTACTTCTCGTTGCTACTGATAATACTACTCCTACTAGTCTTTCCACTGCAGTTACTTCCACTACTTACAATACATATATAAAAAATAGGATTATAATGATATTCATGATAATAAAGGCAGCAATTGCACGAACGAGAATAAAATAACTACGTGGAACAAAATTTGCTCACATTTCTTAAATCGTTTTTTTTTTAATCTATAATGCATTAATAAGCATCACTTAATGCTTATGTAATTATATAAGCAAAATTATCAAAGAAAAAAGTTAAAGATTGAATTGGCATGGAAGTCTAGAGCAATCTTGTGTCAGAGCTAGATTTGTTTCTTTGATCTTATGCTGCAAACCAATCATCAAAAAAAAAATTGAGATGAAAGCTGCATTGTGACAGAAGAAAAGGAACTTATAAATAAATTTGGTCTTCCTTTCAGTATACCAATAGTCATTTTTATTTAAAAACTCTAAGAGGTCACCTGCATTATTGCTCCTGCCTTTCGTCTAATTTGATTATGAAGTCTCCATTCACACTCTAACAAAGCATCCTGCAGATTGCCATCAGTAGGTATTGTGATAGAAACTCTATATGAAGAGCCCTTTAGAAAAGATAAATATGAATTATAAGCGCTAAGAATGGAAAGAGAGAATAGCTGTGTATGAAATTTTTCAATCATCATTTTATACCAACCATTTCAAACATGCAATCATTCAGACTTGAAGCAGTAGGAACTTTGATGGGTATGCTGACTTGCCTGAAACATTTCAATCAAAATGTTTCATAAAGCATAGCTAGGAAGGAATCCAGCTTTTGACTAAAACAGTTTAGTTCTTTCATTTGATAAAGTGAAAATATGAAATAAAGTCAGACTATTGAGATCAAAAGTAATATAATAATGAAAATAATACAAATCATCATCAATACAGTGATGATAAATGTATCAAAGGTGGTGGAGAAAATTAATAAAATAAATATTGATGACTTCTGCATCCCTATTGTATTTATCTTAAATTTTAATATTAGTATTACATCAACATAAAATCATATTGTAGCTAATGTGTGATGAATTTAAAAAGAGAAACACAACTAGCAATATAAATAAAATCTTCATAACTTGAACACTTACTTGCATTATTTCCTATCTCAGATTGGTAAATTTAAGTCAGGATTAATAGTTTCAATCAACCAAAGAGATAATGAATTCTTGTAAGTTATATGAATAGATCACAAAAGTATTTTAAGCCATATTATAAAGATTACATTTTTGGCCCATTCATCGTATGCCTATTATATGTCATCAGACCTATCCAACTGCGTTGGATGTGGGAAATGTGATTGAAATATCATAATGTTGAAAAAAGTTAACATTGAGCAAAACATACATTTCAATAATTTCATCCTTTCATGAGATATTTAAGATCTTTTTGAAGACAAGATCTAGCCTATGGAAATAAAAGAGGAAAAATATAAAGTCAGTCCTATTTTCAAGTTTTTAATATAAATGATTCATTAAGGTGAGACTCATAAAACTCAGATCAAGATGAATGATAAAGTGACCATAATGATGATACTCTGAACATAAATGTTGCATATCATGAGACACTAACTAAAACTTAAAGTTAAATAAGTGAAAAATTGTCAAATCAAATTCACAACATTGCTGATGATGGTGTTATTTAAGTATTTGTTATTTAATGAAAAAAAAAAAATACACATACCAACACATTTATAAATCCTGAAAACTGGTTATCTGATACTGGAATCAGCAGTGGGCAGACAGCAATATGAGACATTCTTACAAATGCAGGGTTTAAATTAGAAGTCTTTCTTTGTTGCCAATGCCTGTAAAGTAAAAAGGTTTACAATGTTTTAAAAATTTCTTTGATGACGAAAAAAAAATTAAAGTAAATTTGTCTGTTTTGATTTATGCTATATATCTTTTTCCCACTTTGATTTTTTTTTCCTCAGCTGCAGATACTAATTTTTTTTTCTTTTTCAAATGTCCTTTATCATCCCTGCAATTAATACATTGGGTGTGGATGCTCAAAGCTACTTCCCACAAAAAGTTATCATCTGATGTCATCCACCTAGAGATTCCCGAGAGTCCTGCTTCTGGTTAGAAACATGACATGCATTAATTACAGTCTCCTGACTATGAGACACATGGGAAACCATATTTGAGACCTGGGCTTATCTGCTTATTTTTCCCATCATGCCTGTCTTAAGAGAAAAATTCAAGATACTGCTGGCTGAAATCAGGATGTAGATATTATACCATTTATTTGACACATGTTTTCACTTGTTGATTTCCTTTTTTTGTCTGACATTAGACATATCTAGTGACAAGCTAATAATCTAATCATATGACAACCAATGTGTTCTAAGGCCCTTTTGATTTGCATTGTTTTGGGTTTCAAATAACACCATTCCATCCACCGTATGATCTATTCTATCCAGCACATGTCTGTTTAAATCAATTTGATTATTTGTCTGAGGCAAACTGGATCTCTTGCACTGTGCACTTTGAGTCCTTATCCCATGTTTGAACATTTTGCAGCATAGACTTCAAAGCAGCTGCATACTAAAGACATACACCTCTCGTTGACAGTAAATGAATTTTCTTAAAGATCTTCTGACATATTTTCTTGAATCTAGATCTATAGATTGAAATTATACATGATTTTAGAATAGCCTAAAATTCTGAATTGTTGAAAGCATACATATATTGCCTTTCTCAATGATTGTCTGCAAAGGAAAGAGAATCAGAAAATTTCTGCTTGGTCTATCTACAGCTTTGTACTGTACTGTAGTACTGTAGTGCGTTAGTCTAACAGTACCACTGTGTCGTTTTGAATTAGATCTAGGTTTTCTCTTAATTTAGTAGTATTAGCAGTGGTTTCAATAGAAGTACTAGCTGTAGCAGTAGTGGTAGTGCAGTAGTAGTAGTTAGTAGTGATAGATGTAGTAGTAGTAGTAGTAGTAGTAGTAGTAGTAGTAGTAGTAGTAGTAGCAGCAGCAGTAGTACTAGTAGTAGTAGTTGTAGTAGTAGTAGTAGTAGTAGTAGTAGTAGTAGTAGTAGTAGTAGTAGTAGTAGTAGTAGTAGTTGTAGTGGTAGTAGTAGTAGTAGTAGTAGTAGTAGTAGTAGTAGTAGTAGTAGTAGTAGTAGTAGTAGTAGTAGTAGTAGTAGTAGTAGTAGAAGTACTAGTAGTAGTAGTAGTAGTAGTAGTAGTAGTAGTAGTAGTAGTAGTAGTAGTAGTAGTAGTAGTAGTAGTAGTAGTAGTAGTAGTAGTAGTAGTAGTAGTAGTAGAAATGGAGTTCCTTCAGCCTTCCTCAGAAGATAATACAGTGACCAAGAAATGCGAAAGAAATATCATGGTAACAAAAAGTATTCAACAAACTTCGCAAAATTTAAATGCCAACACAATATATGTTATTTCTTACTCAAAATTATTTGGATATTGGATCATAATCTAGGCTAGATCGAGATCGAGATCGAGAAAATTTAGCGGTATCTAAAAAAAAAAGAAAACGAAACCGAAAGTTGAAATCCACCTTCGTTTCTCCCACGGATTTATAAATAACTTCAAGGTGTGCACGACCGCTATACCGTGCTGTTCGGTTTATGCTATGAAGAGCACCCGTTGCTGGACAGTGTGTTGTTGTCTTGCTCTACTACTACTACTACTACTACTACTACTACTACTACTACTACTACTACTACTACTACTACTACTACTACTACTACTGCTGCTGCTGCTCCTGCTGCTGCTGCTGCTGCTACTGCTACTACTACTACTACTACTACTACTACTACTACTACTACTACTACTACTACTACTACTACTACTACTACTACAATTACATCTTAAATATTCTCTCTCTTCCTGTGTATCTAACTCTCTCTCTCTCTCTCTCTCTCTCTCTCTCTCTCTCTCTCTCTCTCTCTCTCTCTCTCTCTCATTTTCCGTCTGCTACTTATCATTTCATGCTGCCAGTTTTATAATCATCTCCATTGATTCTCCCAAGGAATTAGAAAAAGAGAACATTTCTTTACATTCACCAAAGTAATTGATTTTTTTAAACAATCGATCTTAATTAAAGTTTCTTTTCTTAAAAGTTTGGATTTTTTAAATTAAAAAAATATAGGGAGGCTGGTGTGAGTCATTAGAATAAAATAAAAATTCATAATTTTATAAGGCAATAGCAGTTATTGCCAATACATATAATATTGGCCATTCCGCCTCTTGGATGTATTATATATTGTTATATTGGGCATTATCATTTTATGAGTGTACCTCTTGTCAATTGAAGTTACGCTCAAAAGTGGGATCTATCAAGACTGTCTTAAACGTGACCCTGATGTAAGAAGAAAATGGTTTTGGGTGTAGGGGAATAACAAGAAAGGTGGATGATCAAAATTTAATGTTGCTGAAATACATGTAGTGACTATATGCGCAAGTAAGGTAAATTCCTCTTTCTTTAAAAAAAATATTCTTTAGACTTCTGTTCTTGCTAGATTTCAATTTTGATTTTAAATCTTGTCTCGAAAAAAAGGAATATCATTAGAAAGATTGGGACACATAAAATCGATGTTTATAGCTTCAAGATTTTGTTACAGGTAAATTTTTGTTCGAAATAGAACTTAAATTTCAGTTGATGTTGATTGTAATTATTCTAATGCACGGATCATATGCATATTTCTATCTTGTCCTTTTATTTTATGATAGATGCCTATT